>UFQX01000198.1:281536-349706 GCA_900497675.1 Arapaima gigas | reverse complement strand
TTTACCCCCCCCCCCCACACACACACACACACACAGACTTTAAATCCATCCCTCCCGACGGGAGCCGTTCAGCACCGTCCCTGTCTTCCTTCAGACAGCGTTGCAGGGCAGACGGACTCGTTCCTGCGTTTGTTTGAAACGTAAGTGGTTGTCCCAGATCATGCAGGTGAAGTTTGGCGCTGGTATCCCGTGTCACATTTGGAATGCTGCTAGTTAACCTGTGTTGTTATTAGTAATATTAACCATTGTTTAACTGAGATCTTTTCTCAAGTTAGCTTCATATGCTTAGCTTCCTATAATTATTTACCAGATTATCCAGCAGGGCCATTTCTACATGAGCAATTTGCAGCGGGTACTTTTATCCTACAACTGGGATTAGAACTGGGGTGTCAGATATTTTGCTGCTCACCATGTGTGCCTGAGAGAGTTCCAGTGAAGAGTGACGGGTGTCCCACTGACCCCCAGTACACCTCCAGGTCCCACCGCGTCCAATATCCCCCGTCACACTGAGCATGTGCTTTTGATTAATATTGATATTAATATTAATATTAATATTAATATTAATATTAAACTCCCAAGCTTTGTAGAAAAACCTATGTCCCGTATATCTGAAAAGCTGAACTTGCTTTGAAGCCGTTCTGGAGTGGCATGATTCGCCAAAACAAATGGCAAGATGAGGGCGCAAAAATAAGCGTGTGCTTTTTTTAACATGTATGCTTTTGAACTTTTTATAACACCTTATGAAACTTTTCTCAAATAGCTTTTGTTTCCAGTTTGCAGGCCAAGCGCCGAGTGCCTGTTGAGAAAAAGATTCTGAATCACATCAGCACTCAGGGCTTCGGGGGTTTTAGTAAACGATGGAGGAGCGGAGGCACTTGGCGATCCTCTGCTCCCCGCGGCGTGCGAGAGCGGCCACCCCCTGGTCCGGCTGCGAAGGGGCCGCAGGCGTGCTGGGCTTCTTCTGTGCCGCCTTGCACATCCTGCTCCATCCCTGGAGGAGGCGGGGGGAGGCAGTAGCTACAGAGGACGCAAAGCCGCGCACCGACCAGCTCCTCAGAGATGGCGAGTCGGCTACGCGGAGGGGGCGCTTTGCGGGGTTTTTTTTTTTTTAACGCAAGCTCGATAAAGAGCCGCAAGCTCTGTCTATTTATCTATCTGTCGATTTATTTATTTTTGCGTTGAACATCGAGAGATCGTTGCATGTGTGAACCTGTTCTCAGAAGGAGAAGAGTAGATATATGATGTCAGCACCAGGCTGTGGCTGCTCGGTTCCTCTTGAATGTGAGATTAGCTGGACTCCATTGTTGGCCTTTTCAGAGGATATGTCATCAACCTCCTCTTTGTGTTGTGAGTCACCAACAGAAGAGAGTATTTTATTTTTCTGACGAGATAAACCGGTTTCTATCTCTCTGAAATACATAAAAGAAATAGGAATATGAAAAGAACGAAAAGGAGACAAAGGGATTTTTTTTGTCTAATTTCATACATGAAAGCAGTGCATACTGTAATCTTTAAATGCGATGGTTGGATGTGTGTGGAAGAAGCAATTCCACTTGGCATGTTTTATACCCCCGCATTAACATTTTTCGCTGTTAATGAAATTTAATTTTACACACTCCTTTCGTTTTGCTTCTCGAAACGTTCTCGACACCCGAGCTACTAAAAAGAAAGGAAGTTACTTAAACCCTGTATTTACAAATGTGATCATTTAAATTGAGCATTTTAGCAAAATAACACCAATGTCCATAACTGGTTTTAAAAAGCACTTTGATTGACACATCGTCCTTGGTTTGTAAAGATTTATCGTAATGAGATTTAATGTGTGCCTGCATTTTTAAAATCGAATTTTCAGTCACCCTTTGTTACAGTATCGTGATATGTATGCGTAGAAGTATCTCTATATTTATAAACCCCAGTCTGTCTGTCTGCCGGTCTGTTCTGTATGCACAGCTTTGCTTTTCAAGTCATAGACTTGAAATTTGGCAACAGGTACTAAAGTGATACCTGAGTGAAGTTTTTGCGTAGTCAAGTTCATTCAACTCCATGCTAACTACCATTTTGAAAATGTAAAATTCGGTCTTGGACAAGGTTTGGAGAAGCAGGAGCAGCAGCATCACAAGCGGAGCATATGTGCTTGATGCTTGTGGATTTTGTTATTAACTGACAAACACACTTTTCACTTTTTACACGTTTTGTGTAAAAATTAATTAGAAACATTACATAGAAAATGTAAACGCTAATATTAATACATGACCTACGCAGCGCCGCACGCATTAGTGATGCAAGGGTAGTATAGCTGCTGTTTGTGCCGTTTCATTGTCCCGCAGCGCTGACACCAAGTTATGTACTGAACGAACGTACTTTAACGGTAAAACGGTTTCGTGTTATATAATCTTTTATTACTCCTTACCTTTCCACCCGCACACCTCTCTGACCCAGCCAGTGCCGCGTAACACAGCTAATGTTCAATACAATGTTCACACTCTTATTCCTGATCACGGTTTAATCTTATCAGGCTTGTGCTCAGGCAAGGTCTGCCTTGAAGACTCTGGTCCTCCTCAGCCCGCATTTGGACATATATGCATTTCTGTATACCGCTGCTATGATGCAGAAGTCACAAGCTGGACCAGGTACTGTGGCAAGTGTGAATAAATGTGTCACATCATCCTCCATCAACCATGAAGCATCGCACAAAGCTCGCGAAGAAGGCCCACAGCGCCTGGTCTCTATATTTAATCGGGCACACATACACACGAATTCATCCCAGCCTCAACTTTTGTGCGCTGCAGAAGTTGCTCATGGTCTGATAAAGAGGGGAGCTGGAGATGCAAGACAGATGGCGCGTGGCGAGATGCCCGGTGCAGGAAGTGGGGGAGGTGGGGAGGCGGGCTGCCAGACTGCTCATTTGGAAGGTGTCAAGCATTCTGCTTTTCTGTGAAAAAAAAAAAAAAAGGCAGTGGCGCACAGCATGCTGACACCAGAGGAATTCCCAAATGTATATGAATTATGGTTCCATGTATCTGCACACCTCTTTGCTCCTTTCTTCCCGTACAGCAGGCGCTGCATTTTAGAGCGGCATGGGAGTGTTTTTTTTTTTTTTTTTTTTTTTTTTTAATTTGATCCGTGGACATGAATCGATCCCACCTGTGCCTGCTGCGGACATGTCGCTTGTCATGTGATAGACAACACAGTGAGTCCGTAGCTGATGGGAACATGGTTTCGAAAAGCACAATCTCTTTGACGGTTAACCAGGTGTCACGCAGCCCCTGGTTGCGCACGGCCTCTCTGCCTCGAGAAGGAAATCGAGCGAGTTTCCCCGAAAGATGACAGCTGACACCAGCCCTGTCTGTAGGCCGGAGAGCAGCGTTCTCAGCAACAGTGCCTTTCAGAGGGTGTCGCCATTTCTTGCCAGGCCAGTTCAGACTGATATGTTTGAACCGTCTCACTTGTACCCTGCTTTCCTGGCCTCGCTTCAGCACCACCTTAGTCCTCCGGTCAGCATGCCGGTCCTTTGCGTTTTGTCCGTTTGATGAAATAAACACGGTCACCTTCTGTGGATTATTCTTCCTCAATGTACTAATAGAGAACAAATGTTTTTGTACTTTACAGTCGAAGTGCTCGTGTTCAAACTCGCTGTCGGAAACGCTCTTGGGTTATGGGGCGAACTACCCTTTCGGAAAAAAGGGAAGGAACTGTCCTCCTACGATCCGCACCGTCTGCCCGTAACAGATCACCGTTTAGAAAAACATAAAATAGAACAAAAATACAACATAAACAGATAGTTTTCCAGTGAAACCGAATATCACTTGTGTGGAATGTGTATGACTAATTGTAAAGAGAAATTCTGTAGTAACATCCTGCTAAAACCTCAACACACTGAGGTCCACATGATGGTTTGCTTTTGGGTGATTGCAGAGATCTTAGAAACGGTGAGACATTTTTCTACCCTCACGGTGGTGGGTGTAAGGAATTGGCAGGTACGAGCCGGTCTTGTGATTTTCGTGGAAACTCCCAACGAATTCTCCAAAAAAAACAACATGTTAAAGTATGTTAAAAGAACATACTAAATTGTTTCTTCCACTTTTTTTTTTCCCCCAGGATCATCGCTTCTTGCCTATCAGTCCCTCGTTCTGCCACCAAAGTCGACGGCAATGACCACAGTCACTGACGCCCTCGTGTTTTTGTCTGCAGACTCCGCCTCTGCCAGTCAGACGCCAGTCAGTTCAACCGCTCAAAGGAGGGTGTCCCTGACCTCTGGCAGCCACTCGAAACTGCATAAGCTGGAGCAGGTCAGCCTTCTGTTCCCTCAGCGATTTAGACCGTTGCTATCGCACATGTATTATGATCCTTGATCCTCGAGGGGTCGGGCTGAAGGAAGACGGCCCGTCCCGGTATCAGCAATGACTTGTGACGCTGCGCTGCATCATCGCTCGATGTCCTATTATCACCTGATGGTCATATGGTGGTTTAACGGAGCAGCTGCGCCATGTTTCTCTGGAGCCGCCTGCTTTCTCAAGTCTTCCTTAATGGGGAAAAATGCGTGTTTTCTGATTATGGCCATAGGGTGGTTGGTACCTCATTCAGTGCGATATCTATAGGTGCCCCATGTGCTTTGCATAAGGGCTCATTTGGTCTAGTGTTGCACCCCTTGAATCACCTGTGCATTTGTGGGTTATATGTGTAATTCTGTTGATCTTTAGTGATGGATATTAAAACTTTGCATGTTACCAGAACGGATGTGTGAAACTGTGTGATTGGGGCTGTGGTTTTAGGCTCTGGTAGTCTTGGGAATAACACCCACCGAAGCACAGCGACAGATGCTGAAAGAGCGGCTGTGCACTGAGGCAGCCTGTGCTGTTGCCTGCGGAGGTAAGACAAAGCGCTTCCTGCTTTTCCACATATTTTTCCTCAACAAATATCTCAAAACCGGTGTAAAAAATAGCGGCGGGGAGCCGAGCTCGTCGTGCTTGAGTTTAGCTGCCCGTCTCCCAAAGACACCGCTTTGTATGTCACATATCGCGCTGTGTCACAGTTGTTGGTTCGTCTTCTGCCCAGATGTCGAAGACATTTCCGAGGAGCTTCTCAAGTTGCAGAGTGACGACTCCACACAGTGTCAAGGAGCGAGCAGATTTGTGTCAGATGATCTTACAAGCCTTTCTGATTCACCGGGACATCAACCGGTAGGTCCTGTAAGTCCAGCCCACAATTAGCTTGGATTCATTGTCTCTTATTTCACAGCAAAATGTGGAATAGTACTTGTTTTGAGGTTTTACTGGGACGTGTTGAAAAGAAACACCATGGGGATGTGAATTGTGTTTTTTATCAGGATATACATGCTGAAGGCATTAAAGGCAGCAACCCCTACACAACCTTTAGCCTACCGGTGTGGCTCCGCAGGGGGCTAAGGCCTGTACTCCCAAAACACCCCTGAGCCAAGAAAGATGCTGTCAGTATTGAAGTGCAGCAGAAAATCCATTTACTGAGATTCTAAAGCAAGATTCGTCCACATGTGCCATGTGTTTTTTTTTTTTTAATATAGTATTTTTAACATTTTATCAGCCCAAATAAGCCTGTTTTCTGGTGTTAAAGGCGAGACATTTTAACCGTAATGTAAATTATGATTCGATGTGTCTCAGATTTGTTCGTCAGACTCGGATGACCTTGAGGAGATGGCGCAGTTGAGGAAAGACCACATCGAGGCTTTAAGAGAGATCAAGAAACTGCAGGTATCGGAAGTGGAAAAGGTTTTGTATTTTAGTTTTGTTTTATTGCCGCAAAAATATAAATATCTTCAACTGAAAACAGATAATTTGCTGACGTGTACAAACAGTAGTGAAATTTGCAGTTTTAAAAATGAGACACTAGCTTTACGGCAAATAGTCATTAATATGTACATTTTATCACAGCAAGAACAAGAAATTTCAATCTTTCCACAAAAAGCAGATACAGCTTTTTAGTTATAGTTGTGCACACAATTGATTTCTGTGCGATTAACATAGTGCACGTAACTACGATTGTGTGGGCGGGTAGACTTTTACCTGCAAGTTCAATACAGCATCAGATGGAAGACAAAAGACAGAAATAAATCTCGGCATAATTTTAAAATTATTACAACCGTGTGAAGTTTCATGGAAAACTCCAAGAAATTGCATGTATTTCTCAAACGTTCAAGATGTGTGAAGTCACACCACGGGATTTTTTTTCATTGCCACCGAACATTTTTAGAAATGTAATGCATTGTCCACATTTCTGTTTATCTTACTCCATATTTGTCTGCCAAAAAACCCAAGCGCAACTCGGTGCACACATGGTGAATGTGGCACAACAGTGATCTTTATCCCGTTATTTGTCCCTTAATTTTAGAATAATAACATTTGTCTGCTTTTTATACTGCACGTAGAGCCAAAACAAAAATGTATAAGACAAATAACTGATATATGCAGCATATATAGAGTATATATAAGATGTGTAACGCCGATGTATAAACAATAACCAACATATTGAAAATACACAAGATTAAACTGAAAAGGCTGAATTTTTCCAAATAGGATCAGCTGGCACAAGCAGGCAGTCTCCACCAGCAAGTTCAAGAAGAGCTGAGGAGGGTTCGGCAGGTAAGCGCGCCGTAGCCGTTCGCTGTGGGTGGCTGCGCTGGGCACCAGGTGGTGCTCTGTTCACGCGTTGCCCTTTGAGTCGCTGCCCTCGGGCACCAAGGGGGTCGTGCATCTCAACACCTGCTCATTAGGATGTTGTGTTTACGTTAAAAGCGAACAACAGGGGGAGGCCGAGGGAGGAGCTGTGCCGAGGACTGTGTTTTAGCTGTAAAAACAGCGGCTAGAGTTCACCGGCTCTGTCGAGTTCAGGATTCCGCATGTGCTGTTTTCCAACAGCAGCCATTTTCTTCCGGTGGACCAGAACACCAGAGAACCCCGGTGGTCTGACCGCTCGTGTCGCGGCTTAATCAGCTCCACTTAAAAAAAAAAAAAACGAAGTTTTTTTGTTGCTGTTTTTTTTCCCCTCCTTACATGTGAAGCAAGCGGTACACGGTTTAGTGATCCGAGCAGCCTGTGCGCGTGGGAGATGAGTAGTTGGATTTTCGCTGCGGTTGTATCCTGCAGAGGTGTTACATTGGTGTCAGGAGTGTGCAAAACGCGCCTGGCAGCCCTGCGCACAGGAAGCGAGACGGCTGTGGGTTCTCACCCCGTGCCCTCGGCCCGCTTGGCCGCGAGGGTCTGCAGCGGGGAGCGCGGAACGGAGCGACGTGGCACTACTGGCCTTCGCTAAACGCCGATGCGGTGAAGGTCGCTGCCTGTAGCGTGGGAGACCGAGATTGTGTTCTCAGCGTAGCCACCCCCAGCAGAGGTGTTATATTGTGAATAAATTAGTGAATTGAACACCAGGACACTTCAAGAGCAATGCTATTTGTGGCCCAATAATAGAAGTGCAGCAATCTGTCTGGAGCTGCACTGTTTTTGCCATACATTATGGTCACATTTTTCTTTTTTGCTGCTTTTGGTTGTTCTTCTGTAGCGCTGCACCCCTGTACTGAGCAATTTTGATCACTGTCGTTCACAGCTGATCCGTATCTGGTTGAATGACAGCCTGGCGGTTTGTCGAATCCCGTGGTGTGGACGTAGTTTTGAACGTGCGCGTCGGTGTTCCGATCTGCATAAAACACTTACTGGAAATTCACGCAAAACTATCGTCCCGTGGGGACTGAATGTTCAGTTTACTTTTCGGAGGAGCGGTGGTGATGTTGGTGTTTTAGAAATGAAATGATATTTTAAAAATTGCATTTTGGAGGTGGTTCCCACTGCAGAGGACAAACGCGGTTAAAACGCTCTCGGCTGCAAAACCTTCAAGAAACAGAAGCCTCCTGTAGGATATACAATGAAATAATAAACTGTTATGGCAGCAAAGGTTTGGTACAGTTTCTTGTATGTTAAACATTTTCTTTTCTGGGATAAGAGGAAAGCTTTTGTCATGATCTCACTGATTTTAATTTACATTTTCTCTCCTAATTTGAACAAAATATACTTACAGACTAAATGCCTCAACGGTGAGGCACATTTGCGGACTGAAATCTTTGATAAAGTTAGAAATTGTGGGAACTGTAATAAGCTGTTGCTCCAATAAGCTTGTTGGACAAAAAGCTGAGCGTAAAAATGCAATATCGTGGCAGTTTAGGTTCTATTTCGACTGAAAAAGGACACGTTTTAAGTACAAAACTGTCTGAATCCATTTCTATTCCTTCCTACGATCAATAAGTGGACAACGCAATGTTCCGACTGCAGCTCACGCCTCTGTGCACCTGAACAGAAGTGCTGCACCGGGTTTAGCTGTGACTCTTGTACGTTTATCCTCTGGGTTTGTCACAATATCTTGAAATTATATAGTGGGGTTTTTGATAAGGTTTCCATCACCTTGCACCAGCAGCCCTGAGAAATTTTGGCTGAACAGGTCTGGCGGGGAGGGGAAATTGTAGATGGGGACTTGGTGTCTTTTCTTCTGCTCGTGGGGTCGGGGTAACCCAGCTCGGCCTCACGGTGCCGGTTCACCCGTTGGTTCGAACCCCTTATGTGACAGCTGGACTCACAGTGCACCGGTGAGGCCCCTTTGTTTCGTTAGTGTTGCGTAAAGTCAGACCACCACTTAAGGAAAAACCTGAGAAAGCACATTAGTGTGGAAGGTTTTGTTGGGGAAAATGTCACAATTGACCTGACTCAGTTGCTGGCTCCTCCAGACTGGCCCCCGTCCCCACTTCCCCGAGTATCGCGCTGCATTATTCCCAGCAGAGTGGCAGGCGGCCTGAGAGGTTTCCATCAGTGCTGGAATAATGGAGTCTGTCGCCTTCTAGAACTCTCAAGGTGCTCAGACAGCTGCAGTGGGAAAGGCTGTGACATTTCCCCCGTCACACAGGTTAAGTTGTGCAAGTTACTAGTGATTCAGGGAACAGATGACGATTTGTGGTTGTTTATCATAAATTTAAAAAAAGATCTTCTTACACAATTTATTGTATATAAAAGAATTTTACTATAGTAAATGGTAGCGTGGTATTTTAAACACGCAATATTATTTTGTTGCATTTATAGAAAGCAGAAAGCTAACAGCGGTGTACTCGGCATTTGGCACCAAAGGCATAAATCACGATCTTTGTTTGCCCCCCCACCCCCCCCCCACCCCTACGCTATGCAGCCAAAATATTTATACTAATAACTGTATGTACTGCATCAATAAATAAATAATGGTATGCAATTGATGAATAAATTGTTCGGTTTTCTCACATTCTTATATTATAATCTATGTAAAAAAAAAAAAAGTGAACAGATTACTTTAGCATTTATATTGTAGTTGTAAAATTTATTTTCTAAAAAACAAAAATAATCCTCTAGTTAGTCTAGTCTTCCAAAATAATGTGCAGCACTACAGCTTTTGTTTTCAGGTCCTTAATTTGCCTCCACGGAAGCTGATAATTTTTCCCTATTTTTTCCACGAAAAGTACAGCCAGATGACTTATTTCCTTTCTCACCGATCAATGAACACTTTTTCACTCATTTTTATTTAGAAAAGCTTGTTCCACATAAAGCAACAGACACACAGGGTTCGTCTTAGTTTGACACCTTTTTTTCTTAATTTTTACTTGTCTTCTATCTCCTTTCATAGCACAGCTGATGAGATGAATGGCGATGCGTCCAGCCCCAGATGATGCTTTCGTTTGTTCTGCTGCAGTCACCTAAAAAGTCCCCTTCAGAATGCAAGTCAGCGTCTGTAACCACTACGTTACCTGTACAGTTTTGATATGACCCTTCGGCCCCCAGAATTTATTTTCATGCCAGCTTTATTAGTGCAGTTACGTTACCTGTGAAAGTATGAGGAAAAATATTCCCGTTTTTTTAAAAAATATCAATGTTTCTGTAGTCGCGGTACGAGGTGGTTACGGCATGTAACCTTTGTTAATTTGCTTGTTCTAAAATAAGAGTTGTTTAAAGTGCTCCTGTAGCCCTCAGCTGCCTTCAAAGGGAGTCCAGGCCCCGGAGCCCATTGCTGCGATTAGGCCCTCTTATATCCACCTTGCTCAGGTGAAGTGTCCTTAAGGTAGACAATATAACACTCACTGCGGCAGCAGCGGCAAGTCGCTGTAGCTGCCTTTGCTAAATCTTTACATACATATTTTCCAGCTGCAAAAGCGAAGTCTTCAGCAGTGCGATTCGCTGTACTCATGGAAACGGGGTCTCAGTAAACCTGTAAACTTGTTTACTGGCTAACGGTACAGGCAGAATTTTTAGGGCTGCGCAGTCTGAGCTCAGAAAACTCGTTCCATCTGGTGTGTTGTTAGGAAAAACGGCCTGCACGTTGTCCGCCTTTGAGGAACACACCTCTCCAGGGAGCAGAATGACTACAGTGTCCGTGTGATATTGAGAGTCGAACCCTTGATAAACGTCCTTCCAGGCAATGTTTTCGTGCCCTCCGCCTCCTCGTGTCTTAGGCCTACTGCACCGTAGGGGACAAATTGCTTTTAAAAGAACGGAGATTTGTACCTTCTGACTGGTTTACAAATGACTTCCTGCAGTCGGGGTAAATGCCTTATGGGAGAAAAGTGACGACTTAAGAAGTGCTGTGATGCAGAAAGAGAAGAAGAACGACGCCTCATCACAGGCAACAACCGCCTCTTTCTCATGCTGTCAAACAGCCATGTGACCAAACGTAACCCTTCCCTAGGTGAGAGATTTCATTTTATTTGATGAAGTGCTCAGAAACCTGCGGTTTTCAGGTGTTTAGTGTTGTTTTTTCGGTGAATGTGGCGACCCACCATCCGCAGGAACCGCGATGCCCGTGGAAACCGGTAGTGACATCTAATGACTTAGACGCTGGATCACCTGGTACTTCCTAACTGTATATAAATTCTCGGAGAACTCGGGAATAGGTGTCCTGCAGTGACTGTGGCGAACGTTGTGCTTTTCTTAGTTTTATAAATGTTCTTCCTTTTTGTCATAAGTTAATGTTTTCAGTCTGGTTTTCTGTGCTGGAGGAAACAGATAGAGACAGCGGTTCGACACCGGCACAACGCTTGCCACAAGTAATCCGAATGTAATTACTGTCTGCAGAACACACGACTCGGGGAGGAAGACGCGCAGAAGTCATATTTTTATGAGGCATCTAAAGTGGAAAAACCCCGTAATTAAATAACATCGCAGCTGGACAGTGGGTAGCATCATATATTCACTATATTGGTTTATTCGCAAAATATTTACCCAACAAGAATTGTTTCTTGGGGGAAAAAAACATCAAGACGTTACACTGCTTTAAAATCACGCTCTGGACCCCGTTTCCAGTGATGAAAGGGAACCTGGAGATGAAGTTGGACCTCATTTACGGTGCAAATAAGCGTTTTGGTCGATCAGAAGTCTGCAGATAATGTCCGACTCATTTTACAGAACGTTAAACCCCCCGGCTTGCCAGTTTTTTTTTTTTTTTTTTTTTTTTAAACCTTGAAGTCCTCCTCATTTGTATGTGGGAGCAGATGGGTTCTGCCCGTATTGGAAGTGCTGCAGGTGGTTGTCTAAAAACGACGGCTGTGACACCACGAATGCCGCTCCGCTGACAGCGCGTCGTGTCAGGCGACGCGCTCTGAAAAGGCGCCACGTGACTTTGGAGGAGCCGGCGATGTGCCACTCGGGCCTCCGGAACGTTACTCCCTTGTTCCGTGTGCTCTGTGGGCTCCTCTGCAGGACCTGCTCATTTCCCTTCTTTTTCCACATCTGCTCAATGATTATGCATAGTTGTGATTTTCCTCCTCGAAAAGGCGGTTAGGGTGAGCAAGGTATTCTTTGTAAGCAATGTCGCTGTTGGCTGTGTTTGACAAGGCGCGCAATGAACACCCAAAGGATAAAGTGATGTTTTAGCGTATTTTATGTACCTTCGGCCCTCCGGGGCTAATGAGGTTTTCCACTTTACATCAGCTGTTAGTGGAAAACCTTTGTGGTTGAGAGTCCTGCACCTTGTTAAATGAGTGCAAAACCCAGAGGTTTCTAATTTTAAGTTGCATGTAATTTCCGGGAAAAATAAGGTTTTTGCTTTCCGTACGGGAGGGTCCTGTAACCCCTGCGTTGCGCAGTCAGCTGGTGGGTGTTGTAATTCGCCCCCTGGAACCCTCTGCGCTGCTATTAACTGAGAAGGGGGTAGCGCAGACTGTCTCCTGTTCCCTTGGAAACGACAGAAGGTTTTGGATGTGTGTGTGTGTGTGTGCATCACACCGTCATTTGTAGGTAAGTTGGTCTGTCTTCACTGCAGCACTTTTTCCTTCCCGTTGCTCCATCAGACGGTCCGACACAGTCGAACGCTGACTTTTTCGAGCCCGGTGCGAGTAACGTGTTCACACTGTATGTTACGAGGACGTGCGGGGCGCGACAGTGTAGATTTTGACTTAAGTCGGATGGTTTAACAGAATAAAGAAGCAGGGTGAGAACTTTTGCAGAGTTTCTTCGGTGAAGCGCTGCGAAGGTGGTTGTGCTCTGAGGGGCGCGTCCGGCACAGTGACTTTAGAAAAGGAGATAAATGGCCTCGGTTAGCTGGAACGAGAGGGTTTGTTCCTTTGTGGAACAAAAGTTCCTGGACTGGTACCTGACTGCCCGTACAGCACTGATGATCCTCCTGGTGGACCTGGCCGGTCAGCGCGGTGACGTTTATAGACCATCGACAGTATTAGGCGAGCCCTCTTTAACAGGTCAAGATGAAAGGCCAGAATTCTGTCGCGGTTTGCAGCGTATTCTGCCTTGCATTCTGTTTCATCATACGAACAGGTTGAGGTTCAATTCCCGATGCGTCCGTATACCTTTCAAACAAACGTGCTCGCATCGTCACGGTGAAATCTTTAGGAAGGAGGTCAGCGTCAGATGTCCTTATTATTCTTTCAGGTAACGCTTGCCGAGATGTAATTTTTTTCCAGACCCTTTTGCCTATCTCAAAATAGATGAGAGCTTTGTGACCCCCCCCTGCCCACCCCCACATTAAGGTATGCAGACTACATGGCTGCCAAGCTGTAATGTGACTGTGGTAAATTCCAGTATCTTTATAAGTGAGCGGTTGTGAAATTGCCTTTTTTTGCCCATTAAAACATTGCTAAATGTGGCTGTAACCGACCTTCTCAATTGACTTCTTTAGTAATAAACAAAGTGTGAAACATTGCTCAGTATTTGAAAGTGTCGCAGGCTAATTTCCATTCTGTAATGAAAGTTTTCAATCTGGAGTCATGAAAATTAATGCAAAATACAAAGTGTAGTTAATTGTCCTCCCAACCAATACAGTAACGTCAGGTGTGACTGGGTTGCTCTTTTTGTTTTGCATATTACAAGAAATATTTTCTTTTCTTGTATTGCTTGTAACACATTAACAATTATAGTTTAATGAGTCTGTCTTTGAGTCACTGAATGCCGGTTATATTTGGGCAGAATAATTGAATTTCTCTCTCTCTCTCTCTCTCTGCTACATTTTAATAGAGAATAACTGAGAAAACAGATAGAGGAAATGACAGTCACACCGAACCCCTCTCCCCCCTGCAATCTAGTCATTTTTTATTGACACTTTTGCGAGATTCACATTTAACATGTTGTACTGTCTCCTGCCGGCGTGTCTCGCGTTCCTGGGTTGATTTCCGCAGGAGCTGCGGGAGTCCACAGCTAACAGACTCTCAGGTCTGGATGGGATCTGTTCCATGTTGAGCTGGATGAAATGAAAAGGCAGAAAAGCAAATGTTCTGAATTAATTAGAATAATCGCTTTAGTTTTCACCTATTAGATTTTTATTTTTTTTTTTCCCCCTGCCGCTACCCGCCCGTCTGCAAGAGGCAGTCAGGCCAGACATGAAACAAAAAGGCCTCTGCTTTTGCGCTGCAGAAAGGAGGAAAAGGTCTTTCTCTGACTGGAATAAAAACTGCTCCGGATTTCAGAGCAGTACTACGGTAATCGCGTTGTGTCCTGTAGAGGAGCCGAAGCCAGCAAGAGAAAGCAGCGGGGAGAAAAACATCGGCCGCGTCAAACGGGTATCATACGTTCTTACCCGGCTCAGCTGAGAGCTGTTCTCTCTCCTGCTATCCAAATACCTAGGTACAAAAATAAATCCGTTTCTCTTCACCGGGTTCGCTGTGTGCGACTAACTCACGAGAAGTGAGATGGATCTCTTAAATATCTAAACGTTACCGAAAATGCCGAGAGAATCCCGTCGCAATAATGAATTCCCGCTTGTGTGAAATCCACCGCCGTCTCAGACAGGCAACCCAGTGGCTGTGCTGAATTTGAGAAGTGAGCGTCCTGAAATTGCCCAAGTCTTGTGGATTTTAGTGTTTCGCAGCCTGAAGCTGCTGCCTTCGGACACCTTTGGAAGTTTTCGGTAGAGAAAGAGCTTCATTTGTGAAGCTTTACCTTTATGTAAGACAATGGTTCCCCTGGCCTTAAAAGTAGGTCTCTATGTATTTTCTGCCCTTTTTGTGTCTCGCGCAGGAGATGTTTTGTTTGTACTCGTGACACGTGAATTCACGAACGAATACAGCGGTGCAATAACAACATTCCCTGCGAGAAGAACAAAGCACGCAGCGAATGAAAGCACGTAACGGAGAACAGGAACGAACAGAATATCGCGGAGCCAAACGTCTGAGGAAAATAAAAATGTTGAAAATAAAGAAGAAACTAATAACGCTTGTTGGCGTTAAGACCAAATTGCTGTATTTTACTCGTTTCCAGCATCCGTGAAGCTCAGTCTCTGTGTGTCAGAAAAGAATTGACTGTTGAAATGTGCACGCAGTCCCCTGTCCGGCTACCTCTCCGGTATCGAATGCACGCGTAACATCGATTCTTAATCTTTGCGGGTTCGGCGGAAAACTTTTTTGTTCCGTGAAATTGAAATGATCTCCTGGCCAAACTGCAGCCTTTACTCTGTTTAGGCCCAGAAATCTTTGCTGTGAAAAAGATGCTTTATATTAGAAACAAGTTTTCTACGAAGCTAAATCTGCCTGCTTTGCTTTTCCCAAGAAGCTTTCTGAGCGGAGGACGGATATTCATCTAAATGGCATCTGCCCCTCACTGCATGGGCAGAGATGCGGTTTTCTCTGCGAGTTTCCTCACACCGCGCTCAGGTGTGCGGTTTTCCACAAATTCCTAGTTCGCATCCTTACGACACCGTTTAAAAGGACAGAATGAGCTTTGCCAACACCGACAAAGTGGCATCGCTCTGACGTTTGCCAGTTAACGCGATGCCCCGAAAGGGGATAAAAATTTGCCCGCAGGGTTATCGCCGAGCGAAGGGGGGGTGCAACGGAAGGCTGGGGGTGCGGCTCCGGCCGGGGGGGACCTCCGCACACGGACCCGCCGGGCCGCTCGCCCGCTCCTGCTCATTTACTTGCTCCGCAGGAAGCAAAAGGCGCCGCGGAGGAGACCCGGGCCCTGCGGACCCGGATCCACCTGGCCGAGGCGGCCCAGAAGCAGGCGCGCGGCATGGAGATGGACTACGAGGAGGTGATCCGACTGCTGGAGGCCGAGATAGCGGAGCTGAAGTCCCGGCTCCCCGAGCAGCCCGCGCGCGCCAAGGTGGGAGCCGACTCCGCCGCCGGTTTTCCGTGCCGCCCGCCGCTCCCGCTCCCGCTCCGGCCCTGCTTTTCCTTCTCTCCTGTTCCCTGCAAAGTAGGTCACTGTTTGCTTTGTATTATTCAGTAACTGGGGAGGTGGGGGGGCGGGGGGCTCGATGTGAACGTTGTGACGTCTGGTTAGCTCTTATTTTTAGGTTTCTCGAAACCTGGCCTTCCCTTATAGGTCACCCAAGCATCGGGACGCTTGGTGTGAACGGAGGCTCTGTGTGTCAGTTCTGCGGCGCTTCTTGTTCTTTCATGCTTTTGCCCACATGGTGACTCCTTAACCTCCAATCCTGAGGAGCTCCGCTTAAATCAATAACAGGCTTCATTTCCACACCCTTCCAGCTTGACCCTTAGGCATCAGATGATTTCTTTTTTTTTTTAACATTTTCCAACTGCGAATCCAGTGGGAAAGTGGATCGTTGCCTGGTTTTCTTTAGGAATGAGCTGTTGCGTAATAAACCCAAACAAATTCAAAAAAAAAGAGAAAAATCCCGGATGTATAAGGGATGAACGAAATTTTTAATATCGGCACGTCGGCCGCATCAGTTTTGGCAGCGGCGCCGGCGGTCGAGTTCTACACAACTTGCCGTCCCGCTTGTGAGGCCTGTCTGTGTAAATGAATGTTCTCCTCGAACCGACATGATCGCGAACGCTTGAAACGTGTCTGCAAACGTAAGGATGCGTTTGACCGCGTGAACGTGATAAAAAACGCGAGCGGAACGACGAAAGTTGACGGCGGCTTTTGATAGCGGTGTGAAAATGCTCCGTTCAGCTGGCTCTTCTGGCCGTTTTCAGTCTTCTTGGCTTTTAAAAAATTTATCGCGTGCGTTACAGGTGCTCACTTTTCTTATTCGTGCGACGCGACGAAAGAGTCCGATTCTTCCCGCCAAAGGCTCGCCTTCGGTGCTCCGGGTTTCTTTTTCGAATTTTTGTGTCATTCTGCGCCGGATGTTGTTTCCGCAGGAAGAGACCCAGGAGCTGAAGAGGAGAATGACCGCGCTGGAAGGTCAGCTGCGCAGATCAGAAAGCGCCAAGAAGGACTTCGAGGTCTCCACAGGCAAACTGCTGCACTTCCTCGAGGTACATGGGCGAAAGCGCCGGCTGGCGGGTGGTGGAGGAACGGAGGGTCTGTGCACGAGCTACGTTATTGTCATTGTCACTGAAATAAGCACCCGGACATCTTACCTGTTTGCAATTTAATTCGCACGTCAACAAATCTCCGATTTTAACCCTTTTGCGGCAAATGTGCCGTCCTCTAACTTTTCCTGCTACAGAGATTTTGGTGCGACGCTCGAAATAATTTATAAATGAAGTCATGATAATTTTCTCGTCATTTTTAACCCTCATTTCATCTTCGTGCTTATTTCTGGCACAGATTGTCCAGGACTTTCTTGGAGAGAACCAAGGCTCCTTTAGAAACTATTGGTAAGAAACGCACCTGTCATTAGGTCATTGTAGGCCACCCAGGCCGAACCTACATACGAGGGTTTGTTTTCCTCCTTCTACTGCTGATAGTTGCAAAATGACACGACAGCAGCACCTCTTGAGAATGTTGCACTTTAAACAGACAAATTACTTATAAATAATTCAATCTCAACCCCCACCCAAATTTGCTGAGTATTAATTGCCGAAACCCTGTATTTTCAAGGGATCGTGTGCCCCCCCCCCCCCCCAAACAAACTACCAGAAAGTGACACACATTTCAGCCAAACACCTCTGAATTTGGAGAAGGATTTATACCTAGAAATATACACTGTGACTTGTTGCTACTGGCAACATATTATTGAAGCTATTTGACTGCTCTCATATCCCACACGGCTCTCGTGGACGTTTGCATATATTGCACATGTCTGCATTACACAACTGCACCTTTTTCCCGCTGTGCTGGGAAACACAGTGGCTGTCAAGTGGCGTGTGTGTGTGTGTGTGTGTTTTTTAATGATGAGAATTGCGCTTTTATGGTTTAACAGTACTTAGAGGTTATAATGGTCTAGCTGGTATTTGAAGGTTTGTCGTTGTCGAAAGCGATTTCACAAGGCCAGACGCCGTAACGCGCTCTGCTGGTGCTGTCAGGGCCCCGAGACTCGTCCCCGTTCCCCTGAAAACCGGCAGAGGATCGAGCGGCGCTGCTCGCGAGGAGACGTGTCACGGCCTCACCTGGGCCTGGCAGTGATGTTAACAAGGCGTAATCATCGGTCCGGGCGGCTCCCGCGGCCCCCGTGTGAAGGAGCTGCTTTCGTGACCCTGACACCGCTGTTGGAACCTGACTCCATCCCGCTAATGAAGACCCCCGCCGCCTTCGGAGGCTGCGCGCCGTTTAACCCGCTCGAACCTTGTGGGATCCCGGCCGGTCCGGCCCGGTCCGACCGGCAGCCCTTATCGAACGCGGGCGATAATTCTGACCGGCTTCTCTCGCTCGCTTCTATTTTACGTCAACTCCCAGCGAGGCCCGCGAGTGCAGAGTTTCACCGTAAGCCGGAGTTCCAGCTTTCTGAGGAAATGCCGTTCATTGTTCGCCTTTGTCTTATAAAGCCAGACCTGGACTGAGGCCAGACGCGCTCAGTCCGAACTGAAACGGAACGCGACGGCGAGGAAAGCCGCCGAGGGACATCAGGTGATTGTTGTTGGTCAGGTTCTCCAAAATAACTGTTTGTTGGGAGAGTGTTTGTTTAGGGAAGAGGGCGTTTTGCTTTGGCTCCGGTCGCCGCTGTTCCTCCGAGGCGCGGCTCAAGTCGCCGTACGGGGAGCACGCGGCCGGCCCGCGGCGCCTGCGCTCTTCGCGTGCCGGGAATAGGCGTGTGTCCGGATGTAGTCTCTTCCGCTGCGAGAAACAAAAGGCGCCGTGGAGACAAGATTCGGTGCTGAAACCAAACCCGCCTGTGCTTCCGCGCGGCTCATTTAGGAGCCCGAGACAAAACGTGTGTTTATAACCCCGAATAGGAAAAACAAGGCGCCGCTCTGTTTTTATTGGCTTGCGTGAGGCGGGGGTGTGACATTGTCCCGGGGGGTCGGGACCGGCCTCATCAGGCGGCATTCTTTCGTTCCAGTCCCGCTAGTGACACGAAGGTCAGCTCATCCCAGGCGCTGGTTTCCAGAGCAACGAGGAAGGCCCCCTGGACAGCGTCCGCACTTGCCGTGGAGGCCCGGGATCTGAGCCGCTCTGTGAGAGCCGTCCTCGACATGGACTGTAAGTGAGCCCTTCCCGCACGGCGTCCTCTCGCGTCCCGGACGACCGGCCGGCTTCCCGCAATCCCCCCGCGCGCCGCTCAAGTTTCTCTTCTTCGGACGCAGTTAAAGCTGCAGTTAGAAAATGCATTTTCAACAATTCTTGTCGTTTCCTTTCATTCAGAAGTTGCCAATAGCAGGATTTGTAACGTATGTCTGTATGCGACTGACTGGATTTACCTGCAGCACCGATGACGATTTTCTTGTTGTCATCAGGTGATGAGGAAGAGCAGCGATTAAATGCTATTAAAGGAAATTAAAACCAAACTGAATGCAAACAATCTCGCTAATGTCGACTGTATAACCTGTCATCCTTGGAAAAACTGGTGTCCTCTGCTCAGTGTGTCTTGTGTGTAAATAGAGTCGCGCTGCAGGTCCTTACGCATCTCCGTGTCGGTCGAACTCTGCTCCGTGAGCCCGCAGCCACTTGCTGAACTTTGACACCCGGGTCCCGGTCCTGGGTCCGGTCCCGGTCCCGTAACCAGCCGTCTGCCTGGAAACCCACGACGGCCGTGGCGGTGGGCCGCAGTAACCTGCTTTAACCCCCTTCCCGGTCTCCCGTTCCCTCCCACACAGGATTTGGATGCGATGGCTCTGTACCTTGAGCCTTTTCTGTCAGATGCAGAAATCACACAGTGTGTAGATAAAAGAGTTGCTTTTTTTACTCAGCACCAAATTAAATGCTAGCAAGGTGCATGTGCTGCATGTGCCCTCTTGATGTGTATAAAACTCCCAGTAATGAGCTGCCAAATCTGTAATGATTGTTTTCATGCTCATAGTTTATCTGAAAAGGAAGCGAGGCGCCGAGTGTCTGCCGGATGTAATTCTGTGGATGCGCTGCCTGTGAAAATGGGTCAGTTCAAAATGGAAGCACAATGAAAGGTGCTTCTCATTGTGACCAGTTGAGCTCTGTTGATCCGAATCATTTCAGCACAGCTCGTGTTGCCTGGATACAGTATTTAGACTGTGAAACTGTCCCTGAAGTGTGTGTAACACGTGTAGACTTTCACTTTATGTACATATCTACCTGCTTGTGGATGTCTGTGTCAAAATGAACCTTATAGGGAAAATGACGAATAAAAGAGTCTCAAACGATTCACTTTTGCTGGACTTTTGTAGACATCGTGCTTTTTTTGCGTCGTCCCCGTGCAGCGACCGCGTTTCTTCCGACGTCTGCGGCGCATCGGCTGCAGGCTGTTTATCTTCGAGGAATAAAAGTATTTCCCGTTGCGATGGGGGACGCGTTGCATTTCACACATGGGGCGAAATACACCAAAGGTCATTTGCGCTTCCGAGAGCAAAGGTTAACGTCGGAACAATTTCTGCATCGAGCCAAAGTTTGGTTCGGCGCCTCGGCGTCGGCCGATGTGTCGGGGACGGCGTGGGACCCCCGCTGGGGCCACCCTGAAAGCTCGCAGGTGAGCGAGTTTCCCGGCCCCCGGGGGCGCGTGTCGCGACACCCTGTCAAAATCTGCGGCCGTCCACTGGAACCCGGTAATGGGAACGTTTTGGTCTGACTGTTCAGCCGGAGGTTTTACTACGTGCCGGAAGGGAAGTGCGAATCGGATCCACGTTTTTGCTGCGAAACAAAGTGACAAAGAGAGACATTTCAGTTCATTTCTCTTTGATTTATTCATCTGCATCATTTTCTTCTGCGTAATTGATTACATTTTTAGTTTTTTTCCCTCCACAACAATATATCGTTTTAATTTTGCAAAGCAGGTACATTGTTTGGCACAATTCGCCGTGGTCCTCATGCAAATTCATCGCAGAATGAAAGGAGAGCTTCTAACCTTTGTTCACAGTTCTTAAAACGCACATTTCAACGGCGGCCGCTGGAAACGAACAGGGAAATATAGGTGAAACACACATATGAGCAAAGTTCCTCCGAGCAGCTGCGTCTCCCGCGCTTCACACGGCAGCTCGGTGTCCCCCGTGTCACCCGACACCGACCGTCCCTAAGGAGGAACTCCTGCGCCTACTTCACCCCCCGGGTCCTTCAAAACACGCAACTGACGTGTGACGGCCCGTCCTCTGCACTGTCACCCCCGCCCCCCTGTCACAAAACTGCGATGCCCCCAGATGTTCTTCACCGCGACTTTTATCACCACCGAACCGGAGCCCTGGATTCAGTCTACCTCGACACAGGTTGCCATAGCAATACCAGAAAAAACACTCAGCAAATTTAAGGCAGTTTCACTTTTAGTCGCAGTTCGTCCTCCCCACCGAAAGGACAAAGTGCCGCTGCCCTAATTTTTTTGCAGAAATGGGTTTTGCCGCCGTCGCCTTGTCCAAAGCCTGGGCGTCTTTCGTGGATAAACAGCACCGTGTCACAGTGTGAGCAAACGGAAGGCCAGAGCACCAGTCCCTGTCCGTCACACGCCGGCTTTCAAGGCCCAGGCAGATGAGGCTCATTCAGGCCTCAGGACGCCTGTCACGTCAAGCGACTTCAAGTCCCGCAAAATAATGACCCTGGACGCTGCGGAAGCTTCACGCGGAGCGCTGCAGGCGGCGGGGAACAGACTTCACGCACTGTTTGCTGTTACTTGTGTTTGTCTGGTACCGCTAGCCTGTTTAATCCGAGGAAAACTGTATGCTGGGTAATAGAGCCCGATGGCTGTAACGGATCCTGCATTTGTACGTTTTCGAGGCAGGAAGGGGTTCTGAATAAAGTCTTTCCTCGAGTGTGTTCTTCCCCTTAAGTAACCAGTATTCCTGCCTCTTTCCCGGTCTTTCCACGCTCAGGTGTTCGGCGGAGGGAACGTGACTGGAGGCCGAGCGAAACGCATAAATACCCACTTTGTATTCTGAGTAAACGTCTCCTGAGGTTCTGGGAAACCCACCCGCCGGTTTATCCTCTTCCGTCTTCTCTAGGACCGAGGAAGAGCTCCTGACAGCCACAGAACGGCCCTCGGGGTCTCGCGAGCTGCACCTCCTCTGGAAATGCAGGCAGGCAAAGGAAAAGGCTTCTTAAGCCAAGCGGTGGATATTTCTATCGTGTTTTTACCAGCGTTTTTGGCAGGGATTCGTATCGAGCAAGAACCACGTGAGACTTAATACGGGGCCTCTAAATGTTGCCGTAATGTTGAGAAAAAATACCTCAACTGATGAACCATGGTAAAAGTTGAGGGTAGAACAGTGGATGTACTCGAACAGCCGACGTTCAAACTACGTATCGGTGATTTCTGTGCCGCTGCTGTCGTCTTGCAGCTTCTCGTATACAGCAGCCCCTCGGCCTCCGAACGCCGGACCCCTCGCTCCGGCGCCTCTTGAGAATTAACGTCTGAACAGACAACCAGTTTTTATCCATAGCTTTAAAAATTAGAATGAAAAAATAAATTCGACAAAGTAGCGGCGAGTGTAGCGCGATGAGACGTGTATGTGTTGTAATGAAGTGTCTTGTGGATTTAGGTGGAGTTCTCAGCGCTGCTCCGCCTGCGTTACTCACACAGCAAACCTCACAAGCCGCTCGGAGCTCTTGGCGTCGTTTCTTTAAATTATCAGATTTTTTTTTTTGTTTTTGCTAAAATATTTTGTTTAATAAACCTATTTATTTAAACGTCGGTGGCGACTCTACTGGACCGGGCACACGGCCCCCGCGGTACAAACAGCACATTCAGAGGTAACTGCTGTTTACCGTGTTTACCCTGCTCGGCTCGGGGCTTCGTGGTCATATAAAGGTCTTTTCCGATGGGCTGGGGGCTCGTTATTTATTTACTTTCCCCCATTTAAAATAACGGGAAACAGTCGGTCGGCGTTTCCAGGGCCGCGTTAGACTGAGGAATCTCTGTTTTGCGATACAGTATTAAATGGGAAGCACACAGAAGCCCGGAAAATGAAAGACTGATCATCACTTCCACAGGAAACAATAGAACCGAATACGATTTTGCGTGTTATTCAGCTGTTAGGAGAATGTAATACAGCAGCTTGTAAGGAGCCCTGACACAATAACTTCAGCGCATTCATTCTGTCAAAATGGCAGCTCTTCGGGTTTAAGCCTGTTCAGCCCCGAAAGATGCTGCACCTGAACTGCTGGCCTGCGTGCTCCTCGGCCGCCGGACACCTTCGGCGGGGCTCCTCTGCGACTGCGTGACAGACGTGACGCGGCTGGATCGCCGTGGTGACGGCAGCGGGTCGGAAACGGGGCTTTCCTTCCACGCGTCTTCCCGGGGTGCGATTCGGGTCGCCAGCGTCGCCAGAGGACCAACCCCGTTTTCAAGGCTCTTCGGAACATCTGCAGACCCCGTAACGCCGTCTGCGCACGTGCAGCTTCGAGACTCTCGTCGTGTGCAGAGGAACAACAGCTTCTCCTAATGATCCTTCCGCAGCAGCCCAGCGTTTCCCCGAACGCCACGAAATACTTACTTTTCCTGCTGAGTCACAGCTAACACCTTCTGTTTTTCATTCCTTTGTTTTTCTCCGCAGCGGATGAAAATGTGACAAACACACTGGCTCTTCAACTCGCAAACTCAACTGGGGCTTTAAGTTTGTAATTCGATTTGTTCATAAACCCAAAGTCTGATTTAGGACTAATTCAAAATCAGTAGACGGTTAGTAGTAAATCGGTGGTGGGTGTGTTCACTGCTCAGGTTTTGTAAAACCCTCATGAAGTATAATCAAAAATATCCGTGAAGGACTTATCTGTAGAAGAAAGGCTGTTTTATTCCGTTTAAATAACACTGAAATTAAACGCAAATTGAAGATTGTTGTACTTAATCTCGGCAGCGGAGGAGCTTCTTTTGACTTTCCTCATTGTCCACACCTTAAAAAGGTGAACCATGCGGACATTTCTGCCTTGGTTTACAGGTTAGGTTCTGTTAAACCTGTAAAGTCTTCAAAAATCAGAGCTGCATTTCAGTGACTGAGAATAAAATGACGTCACTGGCACAAACCCGGGTTTAATGCCACCCGATAAGCGATTCAGTTGCCAGATTAGTTATCTTGTTATTGGTCACAACCCCTTGGAGACCAGAGATTAGCTGTAAACCCAGGGAACCGGCAACAGTTTCTGGGCACAGAAACACCAGTCGGTTTTACTCAGACACACGTTTCACCAAATAAATGATCAAAACGCAAATATAAAAATGAAAATAATTCAAAAATCAACAAATAAATGCTGTGCTGTAATGAACGGTATTATTGTAATAACTGCTGTCACGCGTCTGTCTCGCCGACATGTTTTATATCTCATCTTTATGATGGAAGTTAACTGTGAAAAAGTCAAGTGATCGAGTTGTGTTATTACGCCTTTATTCACTGGGATTTAGGGGGTGGAAAGAAAAACAGCAAACTTCTGCTCCCATTTCCGCTGGTAAGATGAGGTACACGAGGACCCGGTTTACTCTGCTTTTCTTGTCCGGCGATCAATCTGAGCCACTCGCGTCTCCCAAACGCCTGTGGCATCTCGTCGGCCTTCAGAGAGCCGAACACAGAGAACGGGACTCGGACGCCTCTTTCCGCTCCACAGGCCTCCCGCGGCCCTGGGACCCCCCCGGAGGGAGCGCCACTCCTGCCCGATTCCACCCAAAGGTGTCTTTGCACCAGGGCAGCAGCGGAAAGAAGACACGAGCCGGTTTGTGTCTCCTCGTCACGGGCGGCCACTTTACAGACACAACGCTGCAGACCCGCGACCGCCCGGCCTTTTCGTCCGTTATTTCAAAATGAATGAAATCCCCTGGTGCCGTTTCCGCTGCAGTATTGATGGATCCGCTCAGGAAGAGGTGGGACTCGGGAAGCTGGCCGAAAGCGAAAAGCCGCCGTTCCCGGAAGCGCCGTGTCGATGTTGCTGCTTCGGCGGCTGACGGAGGAGCTTCGCCGGGGGTTTCCGGTGGCGGAGTGCAGCGCTGTGCCGAAACGTGGCTCCCGGGCGCGGCGGCACGTGACTGGCCCCCGACGTGCCTCCCCCCCCCCGCCTTCTCGCCGCGATGTGGCGTGTGTGCTTTTCCTGGCACGTGGAGCAGGCCTGTCGGTGGCCAAGGAGGAAGGACCCCCCCTTCGCGCTGCCCCCAGGCCGGACAGCTGGTACCGTCGTGCCCTTTGTGCTGCGTGATGCGAGGACTGAGCCCGTCTCTCCTCCAGCGCTGGTTGTGCAGCGGTCCAGAGAAATGTCTCTGCTCCGATGCGCCAGAAAAGAAGATCTCAACAAGGGGGGGTGACAACAGCCGAGGCCAAACGAAACGTTTTTCATCTTGTTTGAATTAGAAGGGGCTCCTCTCCTGTGGAAATCCTCCCAGTGTGATGCATTCCATCACTGTTGACACAGCAAGGCGGGGACTGAGCCTTCTGACCACCTCACCTCAGACCAGAAGGTCCCGCAGGGGAGAGCGAGACTCGGCGGCCCGGCAGCTCCGTGGGGACGTCTGCAGGGGCCTTTGCAGCTGCTTCGCGCCCTGAATCACTCATGCAGAAGATCCCCGCCGAGCTGCGGGCCAGGCTGCGGTGGAGGCCCACACACCATCACCTGCCAAGCCGAACGTGGGTGTTCCGGGACTGCGGCAGAGCGAAAAATCTTCGACTAGCATCTCACGCACCTCACAGACGCAGACAGGCAGATCGTGTCCTCGCGCACGCGAGACGAAGCCTTTCGGTGGCTCTGTGTGCGCGAGCTGTCATCAGCAGTAAGCGGTGATGGAAAGTAAGGGATGTGTTGGAAGTGCCCCCCGTGAAGCTTCTGGGAGTCACAGGCAGACCAGACACATCTGGAAAACAGAACCGCTTCCAATCGAATTAGCAGGAATTTCTGATTCACTAACCGATTCCCTTCGATGACTCCATGTTGGACACGAACGCGATGGAGTGAATGAGCCACAGGCGTCGTCCCTGGTCGCCCTTCCCGATAAATCAGCCTCTGCGGAAGATGCTGCTCCTACACACGAAGGCCACGAAGTCCGAACGTTTGAAAAGGTGTTTTTTTTCCTCCCAGCTGATCCTTCCTTTCGTTCCCTTCCTTTACATCCTCCGTTTACACCGACAGTCGAGCGTCACTCGGAGCCCGTTCCCCCCCTTGAACGGCGCGCGTTTATTTATATGCAAATACACCGCTTTCGCTCGTGGACGAGAAGTTAAAAAGTACGTTTGAGAGCCGCTTAAGAATGTTCCGGGTTATTTTGAGTGTGTGGCTGAATGCGTCGCTCTGTGATTTACATTAATAGCAGAGCAGGGATCTCAGTTTCTACTGACACTGTTCCGCTTCTCTCTCATTTTCGTCCAATTGTTCCAATTAAAGTTGTTTTTGCTGCATGTTAATTAGATAATTAGATGATTTTTGTGGAAATTCTCAAAATAGATGTGAGAATTAGATTGTACTTGCAGGGAGGCGGGCAAACTGCGGATGCAGAAATCAAGGAGACACTTTACTCACCCACTCGTACCTCTGGGATCATCGTGGGAATTTTCGCCCGAGATTAATTCCGTATCACATTCCTTCATCTGGTTCGTTCACTTACATCTTAATGTCTTGTTTGACTTTAAAATGCCTGGGGGGTCTTTCGTCTCAGCGAAAGGACGGCAACATTTAGCACGAAGGAAATCGAGACTCAGGTCTTCCTTAGTTACGGCTGGTTTTCTCACACGGGGATTTTCGCCCTTCCAGTTGGGAGGCGTTAAACGTGTGTTTAGGAAATTATTTACTCAATTGCTTCGCGCAGCTTTGCAGATCCGTGTTAAACTAGCGACCGGCAGCTCGGTCTGCCGTCGCGCGGCTTCCCGGAACGCCGAGGCTGCGAAAGAGTGCCGAGAACTTTGGGAAGCTGCCGCTCCGAACCGCCGCGAGCTTCGGGTCACCGACTGACGGATCCTCCAGTTGCCGGAACTCAGCAGAACCCAGTAGAGACGTTACCCCGGGACCGTAGGCACAGCTCATGTCGGCCTTCGCCAGTTAACTAAACCAGACAACACAGCATCTTTTATCTCAGAAAGGAGTGAATTTAAATCCAGGTCACCTCACTGACTGTATGTAGCAAATGAATAGACGTCGATGAGAGAGCCTTCCAGAACACAGCCGTTGTTTCCCAGCAGTCGCCTTTAACTCAGTTTTTATCTATTGATTTTTGCACTGCAGAAAACATCTATATTTAATAGTGGGGTTTAAGCGGTCAGGATGCCCCCCGACTGGGAACGAGTTGCGGGCGTCACGTCTATGCGAAGCCGTATCTGTCGGAGCTGCTCAGGTCTTCCGCAGATCCAATGATAAACACAGCTCTTACTCCCGGACCGCGGTAAACCTGAGACGTGCGTGAACGTCGCGCGTTTATGTTCTTCTCAAAAATCAGAGCCTAATAGTGGTCGAATGTTTTAGGCAGATCGTAAACAGTTGCAGGTCTCACATGTGCTGAGTCCTACAGTTTGTTTTGCAAGGCTCGGTGACTTGTTTCTTCTCCTAATGTTACCGCGAGGGCAAAGTTTTCTCCATTTACTCGCCCTTCAGTGTTTTACTTTCCACATTTATCTAATTGGCTCGATCCTTTAAAAGTTCTCGTGCTGTTTTGCTAGAACCTCTGCTCTCGCCTGGCTCACACCACACAGAATGATCTGCTGAGCTGGAGGCTGGAAGCTGGAGGCTCGAGGCTGGAAGCTGGAGGCTGGAGGTCTGGAGGCTGGAAGCTGGAGGTCTGGAGGCTGGAAGCTGGAGGTTGGAAGCCGGAGGTCAAAAGCTGGACACTGGAGGTTGGAAGCTGGAGGCCGGAGGCTGCAAGCTTGAAGCTGGAGGTCGGAAGCTGGAGGCTGGTGGTCTGGAAGCTGGAGGTCGGAAGCTGGAGGCTGGTGGTCTGGAAGCCGGAGGTCAGAAGCTGGACACTGGCAGTTGGAAGCTGGCGGCTGGTGGTCTGGAAACTGGAGGCTGGAGGCTGGGAGCTGGAGGTCAGAAGCTGGACACTGGAGGTTGGAAGCTGGAGGCCGGAGGCTGGAAGCTGGAGGTCAGAAGCTGGACACTGGAGGTTGGAAGCTGGAGGCTGGAGGCTGGAAGCTGGAGGTCAGAAGCTGGACACTGGAGGTCGGAAGCTGGAGGCCGGAGGCTGGAAGCTGGAGGTCAGAAGCTGGACACTGGAGGTTGGAAGCTGGAGGTCAGAAGCTGGACACTGGAGGTTGGAAGCTGGAGGCCGGAGGCTGGAAGCTGGAGGTCAGAAGCTGGACACTGGAGGTTGGAAGCTGGAGGCTGGAGGCTGGAAGCTGGAGGTCAGAAGCTGGACACTGGAGGTTGGAAGCTGGAGGCCGGAGGCTGGAAGCTGGAGGTCAGAAGCTGGACACTGGAGGTTGGAAGCTGGAGGCCGGAGGCTGTGACTGCTGGCAATTCCTCCTAATTATAGCTGAAGCTGCTGTGAGTTCAGGATGTCGACAGGGACAGCAGGTGGTTCATTGCATAAGATGTATTAGAAGTTTCTTAGAAGTGACCATGTAGTCAAGTGTTTTTCTGTGTAGTTACTATATATATTAAATCCCACAACTTTTGGGGCTCCATCCATCCGGCGTCCGTCCATTTCCGTTCCAGGCTTATCCTGGGCAGGGCGGATGCCGTCCGGAGCCCATTTCTTTGTTTCCACAAACCTTAATCAGTTTATGTGCAAGAATGAAATTTTTCTATCAGCACAATTATATCTCAGTATCTTCTGTCTGTGGACTGAGAGGTTTGTGTCGTTTCAGAACATAAACACATAGTTTATCAGCCCAGCGGTCGATCTGGTTTCAAGACAGAAGCAGTGAAAGTGTTTCAGAGCGAAAGCTTCATAAAGGCCCAAAAGAGGCACAGGGCACCAGGCCAGAGGAGCGGAACGCGGTAAAACAGAGGTGTTTCTTTGACGATTTACCGCCGTTTCACTGTTACACTGTTATCCTTTTGAACTATGAGTCTGTCGCGTTTTCTTAAAATTCCCATTTATTACTTTTTCCTCCGTGTTTTTGCCAGATGGATGTGGTTAATTTTAGGAGCTGAGGATTAGTGTGTTATGACACGACCGTGTTTCTGCGCGGCACAAAATCCGAAAGACACCTTTAGACGGAAGAAGTGTTAAATATCATTTTCTTCCGGGAACATGATTTTCTGGTTCTGTCTCGGCGAGCGTTAGAACGTGCTGTGCGTGTTTTCCACCAGGTCGCTGTCCTTACCCTCAGCAGACACGGTAAGAGCAGCCTGCCGCGTTCGCGGGGAAATGGCCGCGTACCGCAACATCTGACAGGACTTCGTCTCGGACAAAGTCGTCCGCTAAGCGGAGGTCGACGGGAGTAATGTCGCCGTTGAACGGAGAATAGAGTTTGCGCAAATACTGGTCAACTTCTGTTTGACTAACCAGCTGAACGTAGGACGTTGTGACAAATGGAATTTGTTTATCCTTTCATGAAGCAGGTAGGTGATAATTATACCTGGAGACGTGTGAAACGGACTGAGATGCGGGATATTTCCTGAAATGAAACGCAGAACGTTGCCCCAGAGGAGCAGCCGTTACCGCCTGGCTTAATCCTGCATTGTCAGCTGCGTGGAAAGCGTGGTGAGACGAAGACACGTCTGAACCCAAATGCCAGACAAAAACACCCACGGTCGACTTGTCACGTCCCTATTTATTTTGTAATGAGCTCTGATAGACCGTCAGCTTTGGGCAAGAAGTCAGATCATCTCAGCCGAGTTTATTACTGTATAATGGAGTTTTTGCGAGGGATCGGCAATAAAACTTACTGAAGATCCACCGCGGTAACTTAGGCAGCAGGTTCGAGTACAGATCAAGACGCGGTTATGTGCGTAAGTCTGACTGGTTTTCCGCGGTTATGAGTACGTGAGATTCTCAGCAGAAAGGCTCAGGCGTCCTCCATCTGCGCGGATCTGCCGCTCCGAGGTCCTTTTGTTTGCCGACTTTCGTTTTTTCCCGGTTAATTTGGGAAAACCGTCTCTTCCTTTGGAAGCTCGACTAAACGGCTGTGAATCTTCAAAGGGTCATGTTAACTGCCGTCGCACGTTGACCCCGGTTCTACGGCCGAGTCCCAACCCTCTGCGACGTCGCAGAGCTCCTCGCTTGCTTTGCCACAGACGCCACCGTTTTAAAGGACGATTTTTTTTAGGCCGACCGTTGTTTGCAAGTTGATAAAATAAAACAATTTGCCGTCCCTCCTTAGCAGCTTCCTCATTTTCCGTTTAAACCCGTTCTTCTCCCGCCGACTCCAGAGCACTTTTTGTTCTTGCATCTAATGAAAGACGGCCAAGGAAATCCGGCGTGGCTAGTTTAGTTCAGAGATTTCTCCCACCTGGACGTGGACGTACCGATATAAATATGTACATAAACCCCATTTCCGGAAAAGGTGTAGAATGCAATAAAAACACAAATGTGTGGTTTGTTGGTTCTCTTGAACCTTTACTGAACTGACAAAGGTGCAAAGAAAAGATTTCCAGTGTTTTCAGTCACCAAGTTGATTGTATTCTGTAAATACAAACAAATGTAGAATTTGATGCCTGCAACACACTGAAAAAAAGTTGGGACAGGGGCCTGTTTACCAGCGTGTCACATCACCTTTCCTTTTACTTACACTTTTTAACCTTTTGGGAACTGAGGGCAGCTCTTGCTGAAAAAACCATGGACTTTGCCTCGATGGCAGCATATGTCTCTGTAAGATCCCAATATACGCCTCGGCGTCGATGGTACCCTCATGCAAGTCGCCCATGTCGTGGGCACCGATGCACCCCCACCCCGTGACAGATGTTGGCTTTTGCACCTTTCGCCGATAACGGTCCGGATGGTCCCTTTCGTGTTCGGCTCGGAGAACTCGACGTCCGTTTTTCCCAAAAACGAGCTGAAACGCGGACCCGTCTTCCGCAGCACGCGTTTCCGCTGTCTTTCGGACCGTCCGAGATGAGCTCCGCGTAGAACTGATGCGTGGCGTTCTTCTTGCGTAACAGTGTTCCAGGTTGCGTTTCTTGGTGCAGCGGGGTACCGTGTTAAGGGACGACGGTTTTCCAAACTTCTCCAGAGCCCACGTGGCTATGTTTATGAGAGTAGTGTAACAGTTTCTCACGCTGAGGGCTCGAAGGTCGCGCACGTTCAGCACTGGATTCAGATTTCTCCGGATTCCCTGAATCTCTACACAGTATTATGTACAGTAGATGGTGAAAGACCTCAGTTCTGTGCAATCTTGCATTGAGAAATGTTTTTTTTAACTGTCTGACAATTCTCTCACGTAATTTGGCACAAAGTGCTGAGCGACGACCAAGCCTTTGGGGGATGCTCCTTTTATACCCAGTCACGATACCCTCACCTGTCACCAACTCACCTGCTTATTGCGGAATGTTTCAAAACGGCGTAACTTGAATATTCTGTGAACTTTTCACTCTTATTTTGCTCCTGTCCCAACTTTTTTTGCGTGTGTTGCAGGCGTCAAATTCAAAATTTTACGTTTACGAAATACAATCAACTTGGCCATTGAAAACACCGGAAATCTTTTCTCTGTACCTTTGTCAGTTCAGTAAAGGTTCAAGAGAACCAACAAATCACACATTCCTGTTTTTATTGCATTTTACTAAATGTCCCAACTTTTCCACAAATGGGGTTTGAGTGTACAAGGCCATATATATATATATATATATATATATATATATATATATATATATATATATATATATATATATATATATTTTTTTTTAATCGGGCTCTTTTGCCGTTTCTCTGCTACATTATAGGGTGTTAAGAGTTAAGGTGCTTAGTGACTTATTTCTGACACCAACAACTGAACTCAATCCTTTCAAATTTGACCTTGGAAAAACAAGGACCCGATTGAGCTCCGCAGCAGCTCTGGGACACGGAGGGGACGTAATAATGTCAGTGTGACTGCGACACGTGGTGCTCGCTGCTGACGTGCTTTCGGAGGACACGGGAGCTCCAGCTCCGTGTTTCGCCGCCGACGTTTCTGGGAGAGGTGGATTTTTCCTTGTTAGAGGCGGTCTTATGACATTTTGCGGCAGGACCCGGTGAAACTGACATCTAAATTATGAGGTAAAACCGAACTGCGGCGATTATACCCTTCAGAAATCCAGTGCTTCCAGCTGAGGGTCGAAACCTATTAAAATGCAAGCGAGGTACATTCTCAGCGCCTGCTTTGCAGCGTACATACATTAAACACGACAGGACGATCCACGGCTCACGAGAATCATAAAGATGAAAAGTTAGTCGTTCTACTTTTGACCCGCTGAGAGCTGCGGTTCCCGTTTGGCGAACGGCCGAAACACCGACAAACGCACAGCAAATCAAGGGTTGGTTTTTTTCTGCCGGTTCACGTCCCTTATTGAACGTTCGAGGGAACATCGCAGTTGCCGCACGACGTGTGACCGTCGCTCTCGTCCTCCCAGGCCGAGCGCGGCGATCGACGCTCCTCGGTTCGCCGTCTCCCGTGCCGCGGAAGGAAGAGCGCGAATGTCGTGTCGTTGCGAGCCTCCTTCCATACACGTGAGCGTTCTGAGAAGAGGGACGATGAGGAGGAGGTTTTGCAGTCCAGCTGGTTTTCATAACACGACTGAAGGCGGTAGAGGTTGTGAGCCGCAACAAAAGGGATGGAACGAAGGAGCGCCGAGGACCGCGTTGGGATTCTGCCGCAGGCTTTGGACACGGAAGGATAAATTGCCTTTGAAATCCATCATTGCACATTAGCTTGCGGTAGAACTAATGCTTCGACTTTGAAGCGTCGGCCGTACGGGGTCGTTGTCTTCGGGAACCCGGCCACTCGGGGGTCTGCGGGGCTGTGCTTTTGCCAGACCTCACCGAAACGGACCGTTTCCGGCCTTGTCGCTTTCTCTCGACATGGCGGCACTGGTGGGCGGACCGCGTCTGCATTTGTTCGAAAGGAGCTCGACGCCGTCGACGGAGCAGCTAAATCCGGTTTCTTCCCTTCCGTTCTGTTGAAACCGAAATTAAGAGAACAAATAAGCGAAGCAAAACTTCAGTTGCATCTGTAGCTCCGCTTTCGCCCGAGTCTTTCGACGGACGGCGTTTGATCAGCCTTGATCCTCAACCTCCTGCTTCTGGTGAAACTAACACCGTGCAGAATTTTGCGACGAGAACAACTTTTACCTCCTGCAAGGGCAGGAATGGGAACCGACGTGAGAAACAGCGAGGTGCCCGTCAGCACCTCGCGCCCGGTTCACGCCCCGCCGCCGTCGGCCCTGAGGCTACACGTACAATTCTGATGGATTAGATGTTAAGATTTTGAAGAAGCTCATATCAAAACAGATATGGGGACATTTTAGGGGGTCAGGTGACCGCACAGAAAAACCCAGAAACAAACCGATGCCCGAACCCAGGGCTCAGTCGCTGTAAACCAACCTGCCGCTTGTATTCTTACAAAGTTTTCACCGCTCATCTCTACCTGCGATCTAATACCTCCGGAAGAGTCCCGCTCAGGCTCCGCTGGTGCTCGAGACACTGCGTGTAAAGTTTATTCGGTTTTGCTCTCTTTTTACTACGTTCCTCAAAGTGTAAACTGTTTCACTGCGCCGCGCTGGTTTCGGCGACACGCCGGCATTAAACTGCAGAGAAGAACCGAGTTCCTCGGTCCGTGTCACCGGGATTTTGCCGATTTTCGTTTGCTCTTCGCATCAACTCTCCACCCGCCTTCGCCTTTTCGTCCTGCTCACCCTCGAACCTTTAGCCTCTGAAGCTCTTCACTCGTAACTCCGCACAGCCTCACGTTCCTCGTGAACCCGCACTTCGGGGAGACAGAAATAAGGCGACGTTGAGGTGTCTGAAGGGACGTTCCAACGGAGCACAAACCGCAAGAATCGGTGAGAGGAGCCAGATTCCAGTGGGTTCGTTGCCCTGTTTCACACCTCTCCTTCTCACCAGGCTTCTTGTGTGGATTTGAGGAGATCGAGCCAGAATCGCAGCATTTCAAACAGCGGATCTCGGTGTCAGATACTCGACCGAGACGCCGCTTTTATCGGTTGAAAGCTCTCTGTCTGTCATATGCAACTGACCGAATAGTCAGTTCTGCTAGTGACCCTTTTGGTGGCGCGGCAAAGGAAACACAGACGTCGGCAGGTCCCGCTTCTCCTCGACGTCTCCTTCTTCTCCCGCTCTTCTCAGAATTACTTAGCAGTATTGGTTTGTGAGATTTTACTCCTTACTTTATAATCTAACAATCTAGCGTGGTTTATTGGTATCGGTTTGTCTTTTTCTGTATTCTGTTTCTAAAACTTAGTCTTCTTGGGTTCCCCAGAGACACAGGAACCGTGTCCCACGGTTTCCACCGCAGTGCAACACGTTCGCTTTTTCCTCCAAGGACATCTCTCATATCGCTTGGCTTGTGAGGCAGGATTTTCCTTATAGCCAAAGCTTTTTTTTTTTTTTTAAATTATTCTTTATTACTGTTTCCAGTTTGCTGCTGAAAAGCAGCCTGTTTAAACTCGCTGGTGGTTTACCGTGTTCTTTTTTCTAGAACTATCCGATTACATCTCTGTTTACCGCTTCTTACATGCGTGATTTTTTTTTCAGTCATCGTGGTTTCGCTGAATGATGGTGGGTGTTATTATTACTATAACAATTATAACAACAACAGAATTGAGGATAATGTGACGCGTTCTTACAAAAAGCCCGTTTTCTCTGCAGAACAGAGGGAAAGAGACGCGGCTTCCCGGCCGAGCTCCTGGAGAGCCGCCGCAGCGTGGGTGGACTTTCGTTCCATCTAAGCACTTGATTCCTATTATTGCTGCCCTTATTTGAACTTATTCAGCATTTTCGCCTGTCGGTAGCGTTGCTGGGTGGCGTGAAGAGGGCGTCACGCACGGGGGCCAGGCCTGGGACCCGGCTTCTACGCGCTCAGGATCCAGGGTAGTAATCGTCCGTGAAGATAAGCGCGGTTGCTCATAAAGTTGCACGACGGCCACCGACACGTCGAAAGCAGCATCAGACAAACAAACGCTTACGTGATTTATACAAAAAAAAACTACGCACCGCAGGCGTTCCAGCACCGTGGTAATGAGGTATCCTGCTGTGCGCCGTGCTGCGAGAGACTGGGAAATGCCGCCGAAAAGCTCCGACGTGGAGGAGAAGAGGCGTTCCGCTGAACGCCGCCTCACCGGAAAGCGCTGAGCCGCGTAAGATGTGGATCCCGACCCGGGTATTTACAGTTAAAACACGCTACTGTAAATCAATACTTTTCGGCGGAATTGCGACGGGGGGAGGAGAAAAACCTGCATTTTGACCTGCAGATCTGCGCAATGATTAACCACCGTGACCTTTGCAGCGGTGCGGCAGACAAGTCGTACGGTCGATGTTTTATTTAGACGCGCAAAGGTCAGCCTGTCGACCGAGAGGGGAAAGGAGCGCGGCGCTGAACGCGGAGGAGAAAAAAGCAGGAACCAAAGATAGCCTGGCGTTTATCTGCCCGGTTGCCGAGAACGGAGGCTCCCGTTAACATAACCGGATTTGAGGGTTATGTAAGGGCTCGCGCCGCGGCCCGGCGGTCTTTTCCCTCAAAGCTGCTGCTGTCCCCCGTCACAGCGGTGCCCCCGGCGTCCCTGCGCTGGCAGGCTGGCACGGTGGCACCGGGTAAATCGCGTTCTTCTTTCTCGGATTCCCAGGAACGGTCCCTCGGCCGTCTTCAGCGACAGAGTCGCCTCGCAGCTCGTCTGTTTCGGTGAAGAACAGACACACAAACGGCGACAGAAGTAGCCGCCCTGCGCTTTTACATCGGCGAACGCCAAACTGTTTTAATCGCGTCGACCGTTTCGCACGGCGGCCTTTGAGTCGTCATTCTCGGGGTTTTTTTTGGCCCATTTTCATCCAACCGCAAAACTGGCAGCCGGTTCTCATCTCGTGAGCAGCAACGCGTCAAAGAGTCCATTTCCAAAGTTACACTTTAAATCGCTGCCCTGGGCGAGAGCTGATGGTGGTGTGTGTGACAGGTGCCCTCGGTCTTCTCTCCAGTTCTTATAACGTGGATTTGAAAAACAAAAAGATTCCACAACACCATGGAGTTTTGCCCCGTGCGGCCGGACAGTTCCGATTGTCACCTTGTCCGTGACACATGGGCCGCGCGCAAAAATGGTGTTTTTTTATTCTGATTCCACATTTCGAAGGGGATTCGCACCGGTGACCTTTGTTAAGCAGGACAGCTGGAACACGCGACTGTGTGTGTTTACAGCTTCTCTTATCCCTCCATCATCCTTAACTGCATAATCCTGCCAAGGGTCACAGCGGTCCAGAGTCTATCCCAGGATCACTGGGCACCAGGCTGCGAAAAACACCCTGCAGGAGCTGCCACACACACGTTCTGGTCGCCAGGTAACCGGAAACACACGTCTTTGGACTGTGGGAAGAAAGGCGACCAAACAGAGCGAGAACGCGCAAACTCCATACCGACAGAGCTGGACTCGAACCCAGGCGTGCAGACCCCGGGCACCGTGAGGTGGCAGCGGGACTCGCTGCGCCACCGTGACGCCCCCTCGCCCAAACTCGGCTTTCGGGCCCTCGAGCGTTTCTTACGATGTCGGCTGCGTGATAATCGCCAATAAGACGAGCGGAATGAATTTTAAGACTTGTTGCACGTTGAGACTGAGTCTGTTATTAAATCAAAATGTTTATTTAAATCTAACCGAACGAACGATGTATTTTTCTCACTTTGATGGCCGATGTTTTTACACATGCGCTTTGACAAGGTCATTTAATATTGTGCCGCGGTTGTAATACGGCCATCAATTTCGCGGTAATCGGCAACTCGGCTCCACAAGAGCAAATAAAAGAGACTTTATTAACACCGACGATGAACTTCAATACACGCCGAGGGGCCACTTTATTAGGCACAGCTACGTAGTGGCGTGCTGCTCCTCGCTCGGCCTTCGGAAGAGCCCGAGTTTGTGACGTCGCCGTGCCGCGGTCGCACCGCAGCCGTTTCACTTGCAGGAATGTAGTATTCGTGCGGACGCCGGCTGCGTACCGATTAAACTGGCAACTCGGCGTACAGACCTGTCGCATTGTTTTGTTCGGCGCTTGGCGGAAAACATCTTGCAACCAAAGCCTGGAGGACCAAAGTAGAGATTCGCTTTGGAATACTGGGTCTCCTTGTCCTCAGACAGGGTTTTTTCCTTTCCGGGGGGAATTGATTTTGTTGCCCTTACCTGGTGCCATCATAAGGGCCACGGGGAACATCTAACTACGTGGCCTTAGCATCCTTTGTCTGAACAGGTTCGCCCTGTTCCTTACCATGGCATGCCTTTCTTTATACACAACTTCTTCTCCCCCCAAGATCACGGTTCGGCACGACCAGGAACAAGATCGGGGTATAAGCAGAGCAAAGAAATGCTTCTCAGCACGTCGGGTAACCTAGAGCCAGGTGCCAGGAAGATCGAGGAGGTGTTCCAGTAAGGTGAGTTCTGCAACTGCTCGGTATTCCAGTACGCGGAAGCGGCGGAACACAGGTGCGTGCCCTTTCAGATCCCCGTAGAAAGTCCCGTGCCCTGTCGTAACGTGTCGTCCTTCCGGGTGCACTGAGGCTGCCATCCAGCGCCGGCAGTAAGTTTGTTGTACTACACTGGATAAAGTTGTACATCCAACTCGGTTCGAACTCAGCGATAGGTGAACTGAGGTTATGTGTACACCGGGCTGGCAGCTCCAGCTCCTCTTTTAGAACGTACATGAAAAAGCCTCTAAGGCTTCTACATAAGATGAATGTGACCCCGTGATTTATTGAATGCTTCTGTGCGAGCAGCCTTCAGGACGAACAAAGCTGGAAAAGGCTGAATTCATCATTTGAACCTGTGCCATTGTGCACCGAAAACCGCTTTGCTTTGGATGTGGAGGCGCAGGGAAGGAGAGGTTGAGGGGGGCAGAATGCATACAGTAGATAAGTCATCTGATCCTTTTTCCCTCCAAGGCCGAGAAGAGCTGCGGGCGCCTGCGCATCTCCGACGTACCCGCACGCCGGCGAGCCTCCACTTCGAGCCGCGCTCTGGGGACATGCCTCCACAGGCTGCCGACCGTGTGCGGTGCCTCTCCAAGCTGCCTTCTCCTTCTCTCCTCCAGACTCGGGTGAAAAGACGACGGTTTTTCCCTGTGCTGCTCCTCGGACGTGAACGACGAAGCTTGTGGCTATCACGGTCCTTCGCGGGCCGTACCTGCGGATTTGCGTAATGGCATTTAGCCGCTCGGCCGAAGTCCGACCGCGGCCGCGTGTTTACCGGACACTAGGAGAGCCGACGAGGTGCAGCATCTCGCTCGAGGGTTCGCCGGCGAGGTGAAGCTGCTGCTTTGCTCACAAATTCTGGTGCTCTCCCGGCGTGTAGCCCCCCGCTTAGCGGGACGCGGCGGCCAACAGGTCCTGGGCTGCCGGGTGGGTGTGGGGTTGGAGTCCCGCTCGGGCAGGGTGTGGAGTTTCCACGTTCTCCCTGTGTCTGCAGACATGCTTGGAGGACAAAAGCAGCACAGAACCTCCTTTGCCTCAAAAGGGCAGGTGTCACACTTGACTCGAATGCACGTCCGTTATATTTTGCACGTGTCTGAGGCACGTTGTCGTTTTCTTCCGCTTTGAGTGAAAATTGAATCTCAGGTGGTGCTTTTTTATTAGTGTCCCCTTAATTCATTTTTGCCCTAAAAGTTCCCACGTGAGAAACGGAAAACAGGGATAATAAAACTGCTTGGGGAGTGCGTGCGGTACAGTAATACAGTTACAGTGTCTTTTCTGTTGGGCCACAAAATGAAAGGTCACCGGAGAAAAACAGAGCAGCACGACATCTATGACAAGTAGCCTGTGGACTAAAGATGATCCGTAGGGAGCGATCTGTGATATCATCCATTACGTTATCTTTGGCCGTGCAGCAGCGCAACCCCCACAGTGCAGCCACTTATGACTAATATTTTTACACTGGAGTACAAAAGCACATTTATTCAAATTCGTTCAGAAGCCCTTTAGCCTGTGACAATTGGTCTATAAATATTTAGAGCTCGGCATGTCACGTAAACATGCAGCGCGTGGCTAATTGAATATATCTTTTAATTAAATACTCTTTCAGTTTAATCCTCAGCAAACTCTGGACTGAGATTTTTCCAACGCACATGACTACTTTGAAAGCATCGTTCAGTACATACAGCAAGTGAACGCGACAGGTTGACGGCGGGGTGAAAAACATGTCCGGAACAGTGTTTTCCAATGATCGAGGTGGGCCTGGTTTTGAGAGCGTTTTGGGTGTATATGAGGGATGTCTAAAAAACATTCACTGGTATAAACTAGCTGAGTTTCCTGGGCCAGGAAAGAAAAAGGTGAAAACTAATGACACGTTATCCTTAAAGCGGTTGCATTCGGTATATTAGCGTCGGCAGCGCAGGCGGATTCCGCAGAGAGCGACGTGTGGGCTGTAGTCAAGTGGAAAACTGGAAAAGAAAAAGTAATAACAAAATATATGTTACCAAACTTCTTTACCCTTACCTGTTTCCCGTTGCAGTGCCCTGAGTGAGTCGTGAATCATTTCTTATCCCTCCCTGTTGCTAGTTATGATCCATCCCTCCAACAAACCCCACCACCCCCCCCGTTCACCCCTGTGTGTGTGTGTGTGTGTGTGTGTGAAGTTGCCTGTTTGTCTTCATCTTGACAAATTAGCTACGAACTGCCCGCTAACGTCACTATGTGTGCAGTGCTGTGTGTGTGTGTGTGTGTGTGTGAGACTCTGCAAAAACCTCACTTAGGGTGAAAATTGTACCTGTGTGTCAAAGTTTGTGGCTTGAAAAAAATCAACATAGTGATCAAACAAGCACACAGACAGACAGAGGCTGGGCTTAATAGATATGCAGGTAGATTCATGAGAACTGCAGGTGTAACAGCCGGGAGGTTGGGCTGTACGAAAACCACCCGATGCACGGCTCAGCACAAACCGAGTCTGACACCTGGGTTAGAATATCACTCAGTTGAATTAAACTTGATTTCACCTTCTGTTTAGAACATGGAGTGTAATGTGAACGTGTAACCAAGTAAACACTCCTCCCATGTCCAGCTACAGCTACAAGTAAAAGAATGAATAAAACAGGAATCAGGGGACTGGCATGATAATAATGCCTCAGATATGCATTGTTTGTGGGTTCAATGTAAGCTTATCTTCTGCTGGTATCTTTAAAAGAATGCCGTCGGATATGAATGGTTTTTTCCCTCATCTTTGCATTTCCTGGAGAGATCTTCTCCTCACGTTTCCCTCGGCCAGAAACATGTGTGATTATGGCACCTTTGTTAAATGCAGTAGAGCTCATATGAAGACCCTCAGGGCTGTGAATGGCGCTGGGGTTTTGTTCTATCTGCCATGGTTCACATAGAGCAGCCCTTGTTCCTGTAAGTACGCTCCATGTCCGGATAACCCCGAGCTGTGGTTTGCAGCGATGTAGGACACCCTCCGTAAAGTAAACACAATGAAGGTAAGTATGACAAATGGGCATAATGGGAACAAGAGCTAGAGACTCCATTTGTAAGAAGAGACGAAAACAGCGGCTTCAACAATGAAGATTAATTATACAGCTTCCCAATTAAAAAGTTCAACTCGAGGAATATCCGCTAATAGCCCATATCCTTCTTCTGTCCAACTTAAACGTACAAGTAGTTAATGGTGCATATAGTTTAAAATGCAGCTTCTTGGGAGAACATTTATTGACCTGTGGTGACACAGTAGCATAAAGACTATAATGAAATACGCTGCACAGATGAATAGTGTCTTGAGAGAAATCACGCCCTTTTCACATGTTTTCCAGTGATATTAATAAACTTGGCTCCGCTACAAATTCTTCTTTGTCCCATGGGCCCTCGAGTCTTAACCTCAAAAACGAACCTGCATGTTAAAATATCAGTAGAAAGAAGCATAAAAGACACGGCAAACGCCTGTTATTTGGTACTTATTGGTGTTTATTATGGAAGCGAGGCAGCGTCCAAACCCTAACCAACAAAAGGCCGGACTTCACAGACGTACCTATCGATGAGGTAAATCAAAGTGACAGCACTGCAGTCATTCTGGGCGCTAACCTGTGGAATGCGAGAAATGATTTGCGGGGAGGAAGAAAGGCTGAATGTTTCACCACTTCTTGTTAAACCAGGGGGCCGTAAAACAATGGGTTTTTAATAATGAATTTAGCGACTCTCGTTTCTGCCATTCATTTCAATAAATTTCTTTAATTAGTTTTTTTGAATTTCTTATTGATGATCTGATTTCATCAGGCTGTGCCGGTAAAAGGATTTTCAAAGACGTTTTAAGACTCGCCACTAAGGATGTTATTAGAGCTGCGGAGCTGCGGAATGTTTCACAAACAAGATTTAAAGACTTTTAGATGACGCTGCGTTTGGGTTAGTTCTGCTTTTGCACGGTTGCTAAAGGGAACAAGTGAAACAACAGTTTCTTGAAATCTGTGAGTAAATTTAGAGGTAAAATGTTTCATCCAAAACGTGTCCGGTTCTCGCTACCCGACCGTGTCCTGCATTCGGTCTCACACATTTGACATTTGTAGTCCAAAGATCATCTAGATCATAAATGTCATTGTGCCACATTTCTTGGACGCACACGCGTGTCCGTAATGGTAAGGCATTATGGGATATTGCTAACGCTAACAGATGTCTACAGGTAGTAACAGATATATGTATTCCAAAGCAAGCATGAAATTCTTTAATGCAATTTAAACATGCTTAACAGTCTGTGTCATCTGCGGAACAAAAGTTCCCCTCCTCCTAAAGCTGCTCCGTGGAAAACTGAAAAGAAAGAATGTGACAAAGCATGTTGGTTTCACCGAGAGTCAAAACAGCAACGCGTGTTGTCATGGGAGGACATAATACTTTGGACTTGTTAATGCGATGAATGCAAATGAGTCACGTAGAGTAAGAAGGTGCCTTAAAGCAGGCGGACAGGACCACAGCCGTCCCTACATACCACACGTTGTTATTTTTTCAAATGATGTTGTGCTGCACGATGGTGTAAAATCTACAGGAGGCCAGTTGTTAGCAGATGACCGAGCAGGTCTCTTCTGGAGCGAGGTGTGTGTGTTCCGGAAGAAAGGGAGGGGGCCGGGAGGCCGCGCAGGGGTCACCGGAGGATAAACCTAATGCATAACAGGCTGGAAAATGTAGGTCACTTGTAGACATGCTAATCGTATTTTCCACATGGCCTTTACGTACCTCCAGCACAAGAAACTGCCATTGTTCCCGGACTGTAAATGTTTTCGCCCTCCGTGCGTCTCAGCAATATCCCACAGCAAATTAAACAGCACCCAAATAACACTCGTGCCCAGCGTCCCCGCGAAATGGCAGAAGGTGACAAACAAGCTGGGCTTCGATACGCGGGTGTCTGCATTTTCGGCGCACGTTTTCGGGTGCGGGATGCTTTGGTTGAGCAAACAAAGGCCTTGAGACAGAAGGCTCACCCCGCGCGTATAAAAAGGCGCGAGTTTAGCTCCGACAGTCGGACATGAGGCCTGACACGTCTGGGATGGTAATGAACCTCAGGACAGTCCAGCTGCTTTGAATGGAACGGCCCTTTAGGAGCAAACAATGAGGTTGGGATAAAGAGAGTTTAAACACACACCGCAGCGACTTGACAGAGTGGTTTGAGTGGCTGCTTTGGCCAACGTTTGCCTTTCTTTCTCGGGACCGTATGTGACAGGTCCTGTGGGTGGGTGGGGCTAATGGATTTCCTAGTTTCAGAGCAGGTCGTCACAACAAGGCCGCCTTTGCTTTAGCAACCGCCGTTGCCAAGGATGTATAGAAATGAGAACACAATAATCACACGGGCCCGCAGGCAAAGATGTGAAAAAAATGTGTTTTCAACTTTACTTCTGCGTATATGTGGATATCCTCCCGAATTTCACGTTTACAGAAACATTATGTCACAGCAGGTGATGTGGAAACGAAAGTCAAGCCAGCCTGTTGCGCTCATTACCACGACAGTGAGCCGGTAGGAGAGAAAAGGTTTGGTGGAGAGACGAAGAGGTTTGTTTTTCGCCGCACACGGGGCGCCGGCGGACTTTCTCTCGGCCGCCGCTCGGCTGTTTTTCTTTCCGCCACGAACACATGAGATTCAATGTGACACGGCTGCGGATGGGGGGCGGCGCGCGACCGCGCCGTCCCGCTGCAATTGGACAAAAGTAGGTCAGCGCCGCGTCACGTGACCGCCCCGTTTCCCACCCGCGCGCCGCTCGTCCGTGCGGAGAACGCGTGACGGCGGCGCGGCGGCCCGCCTCCGAATGCGATCGGGAGCTATTTTTTTGTTGTTGTTTTTTTGTTTTTCTCAGGTTGATGTTTATCCGCTGTTGTCGCGGACGGGCAGGGAATGGATATATAGGTGTAACGCCAAGCGCACAGCGAGCAGTTCTGTCTGTTTTGTTTTCTCGGCGAAAGGACAACTTTACGAGCTCGGCGGGCGACGTGATCCCGCTCGGCTCTGTAACGCCACGTGACAGTTGTCGACCAATCAGAGCGAAATGCGCTCAGCGGAGTTTGTGCGGCTCTCTGCGCGCCGCAGCCAAATTGCGCCACGTGTGTCACCATGTGCGCGAAAAGCCTCTCGGCCTGCGTCGATGTGGTGGCCCTCTGAGAACCCGTCCGCACCGAACACGATTACATCGCCGATCCCCCTTAATTCGCAGCCAAGTGCACCTTTAACCAGGCCCCTTTCCATGCTTAGACTGGAAAAAGACGCGCAGAACATTGTGTCAATTATTAAACCAAATAAAAGATTGAAAACATTTAGCGCATTTGCTGCTTATAGCTGCAGCATCTTATAAATTGCATATTTTAATTCAAGCACCAAGACCTTAACCAAACAGACGGACAACACATGAACTGACTGCATCCTCAACAACAGCAGCAGCGATAATAATAATAATAATAATAATAATAATAATAATAATAATAATATAGTGCCATGGCTGTGGGACAGAGGAGGTGTCTAGAAACAACACATTCATTGAGAAATGTGGGCGGTGTGGCTCCGCCGCCGCCGTTGACGTCACAGCTGTCAGTCTCCTCACATGGAATCTCGAGCCACTTGAGCGCTGCGGCTCCATCTGTAGGTCCAGAGCCGCCGTCTGCCCGCCGCAGCGCCGTACGGTCTCAGTGCCGAGAGCGTACAAAATTACAGCAGTAATAATAATCGAGGGGCAAATCAGTCCTTTTTACTCTCCTTCGGTGTTTTTTTTTTTCCTTTTGCATTTTTGTCACATTTTTGGCTCTTTTTTTCTATCGGAAATACAAGGCTTTATTCCGCTCGGAGAAAATGTCGAGACCTCTCCCAATAAACCCAACTTTCCTACCTCCTACTCACGGTGTGCTCAAATCCCTTCTGGAGAACCCGATGAAGCTGCCCCTGCACCACGAAGAAGGTAAACACTGTTCCGTCGCTATCGAGAGATTTGCACGAAAATAAAATGGCCAGCGTGTGACATACAGCGCGTGGTGCGTTTATTAAAGGTCTGGAATGAAGGTGGGCTGCACCTGATTTTGATCTCACTTTCCAGTTGAAAAGATAACATCGGGCATGAAAATGCAGACTTTTAAAACACCGCATAATGGGGGGAAACGGGGCAAAACAGTGGGATCATTAGGGTTCTTCGGTTTTCCGTGTTCCGTCGCGCTGTGTGTGTGTGTGTGTGTGAGACTGCAAGCGGGATTGATGTGCTTCATATGTCGATACAAAATTATTCATATGAACGTTTTCTCGACATCGGACACATTCTGCAAAGCGTTTCCAAACGAAAAACTGTCATTTGGAATAATGGCGCGATGTGGAACAGGGAGCGCAGGCGATGTTTTGCCCAGAATGAAGGCAGCGGACGGTGCGGTGTGTGTGCGCGCTGCACTGGAGCCGCACTGGCTGTGTGTGTGTGTGCGTGTGTGCGTGTGTGTGAGTGAGAGAGAAAGTGAGAGAAAGGTCCAGTGCTCCAGGGCGGCCCTCACATGCCAGGGGCCCCGCTGTAACACACCACACGGGCCTCCCTGTGCAGGAGTGTGTCGGATTGACGCCGTGTGGAAATGCGGTGCTGCACGAGTCTGGAAGCTGCAGCAGCTCTCAAGTGCAGAATAAGCAAACATTCGCTTATCTTGTTAGATATTCTTCACACACCACTTTGTGTGTGTGTGTGTGTGTGTGTATAAGTGGCCTCTAACCACCTTTTTTCAGGGTTTGGAAAAGAGAAGGAGAAGGAGAAGAAGTTGGACGAGGATGGCAACGTTCCTCAGTCGGCTTTCTTGGGCCCAACGCTGTGGGACAAGACTTTGCCTTACGATGGCGACAGCTTTCAGTTGGAGTACATGGACCTTGAGGAGTTCCTGTCTGAAAACGGCATTCCCTCCAGCCCGTCCCAACACGAGCAGAACCAGCACCAGCAGTCGGCCCTGCAGCAGGCGCCGCCGCCCCCGCCGGTGCCGTCCGTCATCGACCTCAGCAACCGAGCCACCACCTCCATTCACACGTCTATGGTGCCCCAGAACTGCCTCCACAGTCCTGGCAGATCAGGTAAGCGGAGGACACTCCTTGCTCTGCTGTGCCAATCCTTGGTAACAGTTGGCAAGGGGGGGGGGGGGCATTTTGGGAGCACTAGATGCACGTCATAGATGCACAAGGGTCCTTCACAGTGGATGGAGATGTGGATAAGCATGATGTTTTGTCCACTAGATATCACATCTGCCTGAGAGCCTGTGGAAGACCACACATGAAGCGTGTGCTCCCTCTAGCCTCTGATAAAATTATCAGGTTGATGTTTGCTTAACTGAAGTATGGACTAAATATTAGCAGAAACGTTATTGTGTTAATTTTTAGAATAAAAATACACTTGGATAATGTGAATTGTGCAGCAGCATGTACATATCAGCAATACTGCACATATATTTTTGGAGAAAATATAGAACACAGTGTCACACTCGTGCATCATGCACAATTTACTTTGCACACTTTTTTGGTGTTAAAGCACAAAGGTGCAGTGAAAACTGATGGTTGGAAGGTTTTTTTTTTTTTTACACTACCTGATGACACTCTTCTTGTACTCATGAGCATTTGCTTATTCCTTCAATGGCCAGCTTTCCATTGAATTGCTTAGCTGGAATTTTCCCCCCACAAAACATTGTTTAAAATCTGTGCCTGGTATCCGTGATGACGAATTAGGTACACGGTACGCGGTGATTAAACGTGAAAAGGTGGTGAATTAAGCAGATGGGGAGAATGAAAACAGAAGCTTTTGGTATTGTGTGGCATCTGACTGGGCGTGAGCTCATTCACTATCTTAATAGACAGAATAACATAGGCAGCAAAGTTCCAGTACATTTTTCACCAGACTAACTGTAGAGAATAAGAAGAATTTGCAGGAAATCTCAGAAATATCAACTTAATTACTCCAGCACATTTTCATTTGACCTTGTTGACCTCAGGGTAGAAGGACAGTTCTTTCCCCTGATGGGACTAGCAGTGTAGTGTGTTAAATGACTCATTCGCAGTGACGTGGGAATTCTTTGGAAGGCAAAGCACAAATAAATAATGTGAGGTACATGAGATGGAGGAGACTAAATCAGAGCTGAGAAGTCACGATCGCCTGTTGTCTTAACGTTTTAGTGTCCTCTTTGGACAACAGATGCTCATCTTGCTGCCGCTCAAAGCTTCAGTTGACAAAACTGAGCTGTGGCAGCCCTGTCGGAGCTCTGAGCTGTTGACAGTGTCTCTGCACGTCCGAATGTCGCCGTGGAGCTGCCGACGACACCTTTCTGGTGACACTGAGCCAGTGCAGGTGGATATCGGGGCTCTGCCTCATTCTGTCAATGGCTCACCGTGGTTTTTCCTGGTAGTCTGACGTGAAAGTCCACGAATGTCAGCTCTGCGTGGAATGGCAGTGGTGGACTCCCTCAGCCAGCTTACACAACACGGCGAAGCCCCCAGTTCAGCTTGGATCGGAGCTGATGCCAACTCTAAATCAGAACGTCTTCCTGATTTTGCCCTCAAATATTGATGCGTCCTCTGTTGTCCCAGAAATACGTTTTTGCCATTTCTGTGTCATTTCTGTTGTGGGAAAAGTTGTCCTTGTGTGAGCAGGGGAAACCAAAGTGGTGCCAGCTTGTGCCTGTGGAGTTATTTTCAGCTCTGGTTTTTTTTTTGCATACTTTGGCTCCGGCAGGATTGAATTTTTTTTTTTTTTTTTTTAAGTATTTTCCAAAGTAAATATATTAAGTGACTGTCTTCCAGTTAGTTGCAGAAACTTGAGCAGCAAATAAATAAATAAATAAATAAGTCATATCTAGTGAACAACATGTCGTAGAATGAAGAGGATTCAGATTTCCCAGTGAAAATGTACTTTCATCCCAAAAAAGTCAACGACGCAAACGCTGTCGCTTCCGCCGCGCGAGCGACAAATGAGCGACAAATGAGCGACAAAGTCGAGTCCGCCGATAAACAGGCGGCTTAGCGGAGATGCCCGTCGGAGGGCAGAGGGGTCTCGCGCTCTCCCGCCTTCCTCTTCATTTCCTCTCGCGGCTGCCCGCTGTCCTCGTGCCCGGGCGCCGCTCGCACACGGCCGCTCACGTGACGCGGGCTCGGGCTCCCGCGGCGTCACGTGACGCACACATGGCGGTGCCGTGTGCAGCGCGCGCGCGGCCAACGGCGCTTGTCGTGGCACGAGACGGGACTGCCGGAGGCACAGGCTGTACCCTGGCGGCAGTCACGCTCCCGGGGCCGTGCCCTGCTCACGTGAGCGCTGCGGGGGGCCTCCCGAGCGTGGACGTTGTTCCACAGCGCGCGGCGTTCGCTGCCAAGTTTCTGCTTTATTTTTAAACATCTGCGGAGCTGCTGACAGGCCGCGGTCGACTCGCTCACGTGAAATCGGCGGCGGTGGAAAAAGTTCTCAGAAATAAGAGGCGCTGCGAACTGTGAGGAACAGAAAGGAGACAAAAAACCCAGCAGTACAGATGATCCCAGACTGTACGTCAGCTCGCTTTTTTTTTTTCTTTTTTTTAATTCACCTGCACTGTTAACCCCGCTGTCGGCAGCAGACTTGTGGAAAAGGTGGGTGCGAGGAGCGCCGCGGTCCTTCACCTGGCGCGCGCGCTCACCGCGCCAGGTTGCGCGCCCGCGTCACGTGGAGCTGCACGCTGCGCGGAACATGTTTTCGTCCATCTGCTTCGCTTCCGTCACGTTGAAACGGGCGTGAACTCGGCTGACCTTCTTCCGGGATCGAGCCGACTTACTTCCGGCTGGCGGGGGAAACGCATCCAGCTGCGCTTGTGACGTTTGAATCACTCCGTTCCAGATGTGACGGAATAACATATCGCGCCACCCAAACAAGCTCCTTTTTATTCGCCCCCCGCAAACCGCTGGAAAGATGTAAAATTATAGTTGCACCCCCCCCCAACAGTAGTTTAGTTTATATGACAGCAGGGAGAACGAATCGTTTAAAATGTATAGTTAATAAGTAGTTTTCTGGGTTTCTGTCCGACTCGCCCTTTAATTAACCCGTCTAATTACTGTAACTTACAGCCATTTCTGTCGCTGCGTCCGCCGTGCGCCGCTTTTATAAACCTCTCCCAGGCGAATCCCTGCAGCTGCAAAAACCGCATTTAAACCCACTTCTTCCCCATCTGGTTGGAGACGCTTTGACGTCAAACAATGAATTGGTGTTTGAAGTTGGTTTAGGTTAACCGGTTAATGCTGTTTTTCCACCGGCAGGAATGAGTAAGTCGCCTAACCAAGGAGTGAAGCCGTGACAATGTTGGTGGTTCGAATGGAGTGAAAGGGGCGCGGATGTCAACCTGCGTCTGTTTATGGACTGAAGTGAACAAATATAATAATAATGATGGTGATGCTCATTGTTCACGAGCGGAAGCCGGCCCGGGACCGGCGACCCTCGTCCGGACAGGGACTCGACTCTCTTCTTTAACCGTCATTTTAATTTGGGATATTATAACCTTCAAAAGCAGGCGGGCAGGTCTCCAGTCTCTCCCAGAAGAGCAGTGAGACCCCGAGGTGTTTGGTTTTTAACCCCGATTCTCACAAACGTCTGTTTTCCACCTGCGGGCCGATTCGGTTCTGGATTCGAACTGACGGCTCACGCAATATCGCCGTTTGCGTCGTTCGAGTCGCTGACTTTTTTGTGTATAGCTTATTATCCGAGGTGTTATTTATTCTGCATGTAATATGCAAATGATCTAACTATAGTGATGAATCAAAATTGTTGCTATGTAATGATCGCCAGAGTTACTGCGGCGTGTTTTCGAACTTTAGTGTTAATAATGAGGGTTATTAATTTTACTGATGAAAGTGTGTGAAAATAGACAGTATTTGTCAGATGCCGCCAGTTACCGAAATGATTTATAGGCAGAATTAACACTGACTGATGGAGAGCGAGTTTGTGATTTCAGGGCCAGCAGGGATGTGAGCTGTGTGTGTATGATGGGGGGGGCATTGCCATGGTGGACACGGGGAGGGGGCTTGGCAACGCTCGGCCCGCTGGGAGGAAGGACAGGCATCCTGTGAGGGGTTCAAGCTCAGTTCACTGCCAGAACACAGCACAATTCACGCCGCGGCGCCGCTCCCACCGCGTCGCTCCTGCGGAATGAATAACTGCCGCCAGGTCAGCCTTTCCTACGTAACCCGTAGGCTTCGCGTTGAAAAACAAACAGAAAAAGTCGGCTTGGCCTCAGTCCACGCTGAGTTAATGTACCTGAGGCCGTCCCTGCGCCCCCCCGGGGTAGACGGGACGCTGCGGGGGGACGGCTAGCTGTGTGCGCGTGTGGAAGGAGAGAACAGGTGACCCCTCGTCCACTCGGGCTTTTCGCGGGTGGAGGTCGTGGTGCCGTTTGGGACGGGGCAGGCGCGAGGGTACCGAGGCGGGGCGCAGGGCCTCGTTCCTTTGGGGGGCCGCCTTGCGTCCTCAGCTGTCACCGCGCTGCTCGGCCCCCTGCGTTACAGCTCGTTTCCGTCTCACTTTCTGCCGCTTACGCCGGAGCGGTCAGCCGACACCTCTGTTCTCCCTTCGTTCCGCTTCGCCCAGGTAGAAGGGTAACGTTGCCACGGGAACCGGGGAGAGTCTGGATTTTTAGCCGTTGTCCTGAATAAACAAACACAGTGGTAGTTAGAAGACGTCGGGCGGAGGTCGAGGTGCCAGCGTGGCCTCTTAGGGAAGCGAGTTTGCAGTTTCTCCCATCTCTGCCTCTGTGGCGACTTTGTGCTCCTCGTGGATCTAAACTAAAATCATTTTTCACCAAATGAGTCGTTTTGCTTCACTTGTTAATTCAGCCACCGTGTGAAGCAGCCGCTCAGTTAGACGTCTGTTCGCACGTCCAAGATGCGTGTCGCCGTATCGTTTCATATCTGGTCTGCTGTCCTCTGCTCCTCGCCCGGTCTCCCCTCCCGCCATTCCCCCAGGAGCCACCAGAAGCGCCGCTTGTTCCTTTCCCAGCTCGTCCGGCCTCCTGAAATCCGTAATCCTGCGCCTGCGTTGCCAAAACCCAACGTTCAAATGCCAACCTTGTCTTTTCTGCACAACCTTACTTATACCCGCTAAAATATGTTGTTCCAGAATACGTCTGTGTACATCAGATCCATCTAATGTCCCTTTCGGGCGCGGAAAAACCTTTTCACTTTGGGATCGTTTTGTCGGAAACGCTGCGCAGAGGAGCGGCTTCCGGGGGCACAGACGTTTGCCGAGAAACGCTGCTCACCATATAGGGAACCTACACAGTCGCTCTGGAAACATCAGTCGAGCTTCACCATCTTGTGGTGGGAATGGAAGCGCGTGAGGCTCCATTTTGACGGAGAGCGTTTTCACGCGGTCTGTTGCTGGGGGACATTTACCCAGTTAGTGTATCAGTACGGTTCCCGCGGAGTAAGTGCTCCTGTGGGTGGTGGAAAACGTCGCTCGCGAAGCACATGTAGTTCACAAGGTCAGGATCCGTAAACTTTTTGCGTTCTGTGCTTTATAGTCAACTTATAAAACCAGTTTGAAGCTTTTACAGATTCTTTCTAGAGCTTTTTCTTCCGCAGCCTCGATTAAACCGTGAAAATCGGCATCTGTGCAGCCAGAGCTGCTCTTTACGCCTCACTTCCCAGGGCCTCCGACCGGCGGAGAGCAGACAGGGGCTCAGCTTCAGGTGGAAAGACAACGGGGGGGATCCCTGGTGGGGATGTGCGGGGGCGGCGTGGCTAGCGCCCCCTCCGGTGCGGGCAGAACAAGACGGCGGGACTTGCGGTTCCAGCGTCGTGAGGCCGGCGGTCGGCAAACTCAACTTGTTTAGGGTCACAGGCAACCGGACTCGTCGTGAGAACCGGGAACGACCGAACCCGCAGCTATAACTAAATGAAATAACTCAACTGGTGATTTTAAGCGCCTTTATTCCTTGTCAGAACCGAGGCAGCGGGATCACAGCGAGAGCAGCGAGGTTCCACATAACACCAGTCAATTTATACTGATATTTTAGCTTCTCTGCCACCTAGTGGTTGCACCGCGTTACTGCACGCTTCCTGTTTGTGTCTGACTGTTGAATAACATCCTCTTCCTACACCCTGTCCCACGTTAGCAGTGCACATTTTTAACGTGTGTCCCCCTCTGACACATCCGCTGCTGGAGTCGTGCAGTTTCCGAAACCGCCCTCTTTGTCTAAATGTCAACAGTGACATTCGTGTCGTGCTGTCTTCCGCAGTATTGCCCTCGTCCCGCAACACTCCCAGTCCCATCGACCCCGAGACCATCCAGGTCCCGGTGGGCTACGAGCCAGACCCGGCCGACCTTGCCCTGTCCAGCGTACCGGGCCAGGAGATCTTTGACCCTCGCAAGCGCAAGTTCTCTGAGGAGGAGCTCAAGCCACAGCCGATGATCAAAAAGGCGCGCAAGGTCTTCATTCCCGATGACATGAAGGTAATTGGGAGCTGGTTACTAAGGGCATCTCCTCGGCCTTTTGGAGCCATTATGATAGTAGCGATGATGCTGGTACTTTGCATGTGTCTCTTACAAAGTGCACTTATCATTCGGCAGCTTCCCATCCTCTTTGCTGTGAGGCTCGGTGATGGGAGTTTCTCGAAGGTAAATAAGAGGGGGGACAGCTGGAGAGGCATCTCTGCCTCCTTTCCTCGCTTTATCCGAGCCTCACCCTGTTCGTTGGCCACGGCTTCTGTGACATGTGGCTAAGAGGCTCAAGCACAGCCACTCATCTTGAGGGCAGCCAGGCAATCCGCTCTTACTTACCGCCGCTCCTACTCTGCTGGCTCAGGATTAAGGGATTTGCCTTTCCATTTTGTCCATGTTGGGCGGGGGGGGGGGTTACTGAGAGCTCTGTTGCTCAGATGTGATTTGGCAATCGCAGGGAGTCCAGGGAGCATCAGCTGACCTGTTGGAGGAGGCGGCCACTGCGCCGTGACGTCACCCCGTGTGACCAGTTGAATTAACCCACAATTATTTTGTGTAAATCGTATCTCTCACCCCCGCCAATAGTGACAAAAGGTTTCTGCCATTTACAACAACAAAAGTCACAGTGACGAATATTTGTATGAACGTATCTGGGAAAGTCTTGGTCCTGCATTTCCTGAGCAAGAGCTCAAACCACCAGTAAAAAAGACATATTTAGAGAGCGGCGTACTGGGGGAGCTGCCAAACGTACAAAATATAACTCTCAGTACATCTTTCCCCGTTTTGTCTTGCGCATTTTGAGCAGGATGACAAATACTGGGCGAGACGCAGAAAGAACAACATGGCGGCGAAGCGGTCGCGGGACGCCCGGCGGCTGAAGGAGAACCAGATCGCCATTCGGGCCGGATTCCTGGAGAAGGAGAACTCCGCCCTGCGCCAGGAGGTAGCAGACTTGCGGAAGGAGCTCGGCCGCTGCAAAAACATTCTAGCCAAATACGAAGCTCAGCACGGGCCCCTGTGAAGCCCTGCGCCCCTCCGCCCCTCCGGGCTACAGATCCTCCCGGGAGTGACACCCCACCCTCCCAGCCTCACCTCCCCACCGCCCACCGCCCTCGCTCGCTCCAGAGTGTGAAGGACAATGAGTCTCGTTCAGTAGCACCTTCCCACCTCACGTTACATCACCACTGATACCCACTTTGATTTCTGTCGTCAGCACTTTACCAGAAGCAGAAAAGATAGCTGATATATAAATATATATATAAATATATATATAAAGAAATACTTATTTTCCCTTTTGTCTGTGTTCACCGCCTCCGTCGTGAACCTGCCATTCTAATTCCTCAAGTGTTTTTGTAAATGATGTTCATTTTCATCTTCTCTACTTATTTTGTAGATATTACCAGGGCTGAGAACTGTTGTAGCATTTCTTTTCCCTTTTAAATTTTTATTGTTGTTGTTGTTGTTATTATTATTATTATTATTATTATTGTTATTAGACTGCTGATTCAGTATCCTACCTGCTTCCCTCTTCCGTTCATTTTCTCTGTCATCATTGAACAGGTTAGTTGTTTTAAAGGACAGTTTCTTTCTTTGAGAAACTCCTGTGTACATTGTCTCTGTGTGTGTGTGTGTGTGTGTGTGTGTGTGTGTGTGTGTGTGTGTGTGTGTGAGAGAGAGACATGATTTTTCTTTTTTTTTCAAATTATGTGCAAAGATTTCCTTTCCAGAATCTACAGGACATAATTTTAAGAGTTTATCTCTTGTTGATGTCAATATTATTATATTTTAGTTTCATGGTGGTCATTTATCTATCGTATGCGTTGCTTTCAAAGTGCTGTGTGAGAAATCTCTAGCTGCGTAACGTCCCCGGCCGCCTATTTTTTTTTTTTTTTTAATTTTTTTTTTGAAAACTTAAGAGTGAATGCTTATGTCTTCACTTCCCTCGCATCCAAGTCACGGGGTTCCTCACGAGTCCGCCGTCGGGCGAACTTCGGAGAGATTCGTGCAGGTGGGAGAATCGGCCCCTCTGCCCCTCAGCACACCCGCCGACTTGGCCGCCGCCGACCAAACCAGCAAAGGGGTTTCGTTGCAGGATCACGCGGCACACAGACCTGACGCTCCTGACGTGGTTGACAATCTTTTTTCACGAATGCGAGAGACAAGCTTTTCGCCAACAGTTCTGTGCACTTGGTGTGTTTTACAGCCTGATCTGGTGCAACATTTATACCGTGTTTCAGTCCAACCTGCCTGATTTCTATGAATGTTTTGCTTTGAATTCAGTCTTTAAATTCAGTCTTACAATTATTGTTGTTAAATATACTTTTTTCGCATGATTTTCCTTTTAACTACACAAATCTAAAGTGAAATGAAATCAGTTTGAAAACCAAGTCATACTTTTTTTTGTTTGTTTAATTTTTTGTTTTTCGTCAGCATGACTAACTTTTTTTGTCAATCTTGGACAACTTTTGTAGCTATTTGTCTGTTTACCTTCTAGACTGGCTGTAAGATGAATGTAAAAGACGTACAGAAGGAAGATGGATGGTGTTGTCATATAACCCAATCGATTTTATTAATGTTTACTACAGACCAAAAACAAGGAGACACTAAATATATTGATTATAAGACTTTAGATATTTGTAGAAAGCTACTCTGTGACCTCTTTTTGTACAGTATTTTCCTATACGAATACTGACAGTGTATTTTAAAAGGCACAACGAAACAGCCAGACCGTTCTTATTCTTTCATATATACAAACGTCGTAGGTATGCAAAGAAGAGGAAAGCTCTTATTTTGCAGCGTTGTGGATGATGTTCAGTGAGTCGGCGCCTGTGGGCATTACAGACACTTCCTTCTTGTTCTGTTGCATCGCCAGCAACGCCGTTTTAATAAATATCTCCCCCATATCCACTTTGTAGTTGTTTATATGGAAAAGACAGCAATACATCCTTTTCGAAACCACGGAGACGTGTTTAACGCAGCTTTTCTCCTGCGGACCTGCAGCTCGGCTCCCGCTCTCCGCCGAGGGGGGTCAAAGGACCCCTCTGCGGGTTTTTATTTTGTTCACCTACCAGCTCTTTTCACCTCCTGTTTAATCGCTTGTGTCTGAAACTTTCCCCACTCTTTCTTTTATATCGGGATGCGGTGGCACTCAAAGAGCTTTTTATGGTGAAACTAAGAAGAATATATTCTAAAATTCTTAATATATTGTAAATTAGGTCAGTTATGAGATCAGACTGAACCTGTATTGTGTTCCGTTGTTCTGGTTCAGCTGAACTTAGGAAAGAATGTAAAAATCAAATAGATATAATATTTTCATGAATAATTTTGTAATGTATACAGAAATGAGTAGAGATGATGGCTAAATATGTTTTTGAAGGCTTTAGGAAAATTATAATATGAAAATGTACGTTTTATTTTAAAGAGCATCTGAAAACCAAGTGTACCGTTGTGGACTTGAACTTATTTGGCTTTGTTTTTTTTTTTTTTGCAAATAGTATCTTTTATGATTCTACCTGGAGTTTCTAACGAATAACTTGCGATCTGGTACTGGCACCAGAATGTGCTGAAGTTTTCGGTCCGTTGCTCTCGTTCCGTTCGCAACGCACTTTGAATCGGCTCTTTTGGGTTCGGTGTTGGAGTTTCTGTTTTCCTGCGAAGCGAATCGGTAGGAAGCCGCGGCAGAAAAGGGAATATTGGTGTCGCTCTGTGACGTGGGAAAGACGAACACAAACGCAGGAACAAGCCACAATGATTTATAAATGCCCCCCAACCTCTATGTATATCACTACCTCATTTAAAGGAAACAATTTAAATTCTGAGTCTATTCAAGTGCCTTGACTACATCCTGACTGTTCTGCGGTCGCCGAACGACGTCTGAACAAGAGTTTTACCATCGATGCGAACTTGAGTCTTCACAAACCCACTTGGAGAGGCTCAGAACTGCACTGAAGGGCTGTACAGTCCATAAATCTCCAGCTTATTTGACTTTTTTTCCCTCTTTTTGTTTCTAACTGCAGTTTGATGATAAACATTGTATTTCTGGCAACACCAATGGGGTTTGTTTCACTGAGGGTATTTAAATATAAGTAAAGGACAACTAGGCTTGTGTGTCATGGAATGGATGCATATATTGTTCAGCCCGAGCCCTGTCTTTCTGTATGTAATTCTTAGTGTTTAATAAAGTCTTTAATATTTCTCCTCTTCGATATCATGCCCCTTTATGCCGTTCTCTTTGCTCAGGAGGTTTGGTGTTACTTTCAGGACCTCTGAAGAGTAACCCTTTTGTACAGTTATATTATTGACTCAGTCTGATATAAATGTTACCACCAAAAAAAAAAAAAAAATGCAAAAAGCCAATTTTACAACTCGTGCGAACTGAGTACATCTGTCCTTCTTGCCCACTGATCTGGTGGTCTGGAGTCCGGCCTGGAGGCGGAGGGAGAGGGACTGGGAACAGCCCCTCGCAGCCTTTCACACAGCAGCAAGATTAACGGCCACAAATAACCTGAAACGTGTCTTTGGACTGTGGGAGGAAACCCAGGGAAAACATCCAGGCTCCACACAGACTCAGCTGGCTGCAAACAAACTTCTGAGCCTTCAGTCCAGGTGCTGAGAGGCACAAGGACCGTAATAACACCGTAAGTCATAATCCTGGTTCAGCCTGAATGTGATGTAGCTTTTGGATAAAACATTCGTGGAAAAGAGCTTAGTGGGATTAAATCGGCAAGTGAAAAGTCTATGCGGGGCAGCGTCGATTCCCAGAAGCACACGGAAGTGTCACAGGTGGAGGTGGCTGATGTCTTCCGGTTTGACGTGGGGCAGCAGGATCCTAACAACGTCTCTGTCTTCTCTGTCTTGTTAAAATTACTGTGAAGCCATTAAGAGCGAAAGGCTGCATTTAAACTGAAGGTGAACTTTCTCCGTCAGCTGTCTGAGCGTCTGGACGGCGCATGAGGGAAACGGAGCTGAAGTCAGGCCCCTGGTGAGAGCGAGAAGACAGACGGGAGCCGTATGGACTGGAAGTAAAGATTAGTTTGGCAAATCATATGTATGAATCCTGTCTTTGAAAACATTCCCTGTCACTTGGTTAACTGAACGGAAGAAGGTTTTGATCTTCAACAAATCGCTGTGGAAGTTATATCTTATTATTAGGACCCCCTGCTTGGCTTTCTGATGGTGTTTTTAATGAAAAACACGAAAGGCTCTGCAGGCCGTTCGATAATGAAAACCGCGGATTACCGCGCCGTTTGACTGTCCTCCACCACCTCACCTTCCCTTTCCATCTCGTAGACATTAGTGGCAGGAGTGTTTTTTACGCTGTTCGGCCCCTGAGCCGGGAATGGAGGACCTAATTAGGCTCCCGACACACACACACACACACACACACACACACACACACACACACACACACCAGTGGGTCGCGGTGAATGATCGTTTTTAGCAGCAGTCGCACCTCTCAGTCAGTTTCGTGTGACTCAACTTGGGAAACTTGAGGCTTTTGACTTGCTGTGTGTCCAAACGTACGACAACTTGGGATCTGGTCTATTTATGAAGTACTGGACAGGAAATGTTCACATTTGTCTCTTTATTAATATTGTAACACATCGTATTTCGAGACATTTACAACAGTTAAATCCTGCAGGCTTAGCGACTGAACGTAAAGTAGGTGCTTGCAATAGGAACGCTCCTCTTATGAATTTTTAGTTGCAAATATTTTCCGTTTACGCTTTGAGGCACCAGTTCAAACCTCGCTCGGTGTGTGAGGAGCTGGACGGTGGGAGGAAACCAGAGCGCCTGGAGGGAATCCACACAGGGAGAACCTGCAAACTCCACACACACCTCATCGGCCCAGGTGGGGTGAGAGGCCGCTGTGCCGCCTCTCCGTCATGCCAAGAGAGTGTGTGTCTTATATTTCGCCAGGGCTCCGTATTATGTGTTTGCTTGTACAGTCAGACATAAAAATACAGCAAACTGGCTCAAGCTGTGCCTTTCCTTCCCGTCTTTTGCAGTAACAGTAATGTAGCAGAAGAGAAAATTACATCCAGGATGCTGTTTTTTAATCTCCACCCTTTGCAGGACGAGTCAGGAGATATATGAACGTTTCTGTGTGTCTTTATCAATATGTTTATCTATGTTCTTTTCAGCAAAAAAAATTGCACTTTTTTAATACTGCAGACCTATTGATATGTTAGTATCAGTATTTTGGGCTTGTAGCTTTTCTCAGAAGCTATGAATAGAGTAATTTAAATGTAAGGAAAATTGTCCAGCAATAATGTATTTGTTCGGAGAAAACACGTCCGCCTCGTCTGTGGACCTGGCGAGGATGCCCGGTACCACTAGAGGGCGCCCTCTACTGTCGCTCTTTCCTCCTCTCGGCAAACGGTCCCGTAACCAGGTGAGGGAAACAACCATCAGAAGCATCAGAACCATCACAAAGCGATAAAACGGCGTGTGAACTGTGTGTAACGTGTGTAATATGCAACTTAACGGTCCTTAATCCGATCACCATTTTGTAAATGCAGCTGGTTTTAAAGCAAATCGACCTTTTTTGCCCAGTTCAGGAAATCTGAGCCTGGGCCTGTTCCGGGACTGGGAGTATTAGGTGGTTTTTTATTATAATGATGTGTGAAAGAGCTCGGAAACAGCTTTCAAATACTGTGGTGCTTTTACCCTTTTTTAGCAATAAATGTGACAGTCAGTGCGTGTGTGAGGTGAGCAGGAAAACGTCAAACCCCAAGCTAACACTATTCCTCGGTTTCAACTCGAGGCCGGAGCTAGCGGGGGGTTCGAGCTGCCAGCCGCACTCTCCGAATCGCATGTAGACGCACGTGTTTTCACGATGGTTTTGCTCAGAACGTTAACCGAAGTCACGCCCGGCTCGATGTCCCTTGGTCCTCCTTGCAGGCGTGCGCTTCCCTCTTAAGCAGCCGCTTTTCACACACGTAATGGAGGCGCTTTGTGTAAGTAGCCAGCCTGCTTATAGACACGAGACGTCCGAAAAGAATCGAAAGAATGAAGTTTCACTCCGTAGTTGTGCTGGGTGTGTCCTGTCTGCCGCAGGGGACAACTTCCACTGGACGCACCTGCAGACGCTGGAACAGGGAAGAGGGCAGATCTGCATCTCTTTATACTTTTTTTGCCTGTCATCATGCAGAAAAAGCAAAAATAGTCACACGCAACACAATAGTTCCACCCAGTGTCACGCTGATATGATTTACATCCAAAAACATGCCGTGTAATGTTTTTACAGAGAATATCTGCATGCAGTGGGAAAAATATAATTATTCTGCACTGTATTTTATTTTACCTTGTTGAGAAATTCTTTTTTTCACTACGTGTGGTTTATTTTGTCGTTTTCATATGTCCTCGGCCACGTGTGAGCGGGGCCTCTCCAGGGAGCCGTTCCGAGCGGCACGTCGGCCGATACGCCGCATCTGCCAGACCGACCGGGTCGGCCCTCCGCACACCGACACCCTCTGAAAAAGAAAACGGCGAAAAACAGCATGAAATTGTGTGATGACGGCGAAAGGCAACGAAAACGGAGCGTTATTTTACGACACACCGGCCTTTCACGTTGGGTTTCGAGCTCAGTAAGGTTGTCTGGCGCGACCCTTCCGAGGCTCCGCAGCCGCTCGGTTCAAATTCGAAATGAACGCCGTTCTGGCGAACCGATGTCTCGGAGCAGCCGAGTCGCCGGCGGCCGTGAGCCGCCTCTGCTTCTCGAGTGAGAAGCTCCGCCAGCATCGTGTAAGCAGCACTGTGCCAGTAAGTGGGGCTGAGAAACGTTTGCTGAACCGGCAGCTGAAAGTACAGGTTCACAAACTTTTTCCAGTGAAAACATCTAATGTTGGATCATTTTTATCAGCGAATGGCTGAAAAAGTGCAACGTTTTGTTTCATTTTTTACAACTTAGACGAAGATCCGATCACATTTTGGGCCAAAATCAGGCAGAAAGGGTTCGCTGACCTTCTCGCCCTCCGACGGAGCTCTGGTTGAACTGTTCGTCTTCGTTTTTCTGAAGTGGTTCGACCACAGAGCCCCAGGCCTCACAGATTCCTTACAGATTCACAGGACGACTGCAGGAGAGCCAGAAAGACGGCGAGAGGACGACACCCGGTGTAATACTCCAACTTTGCTTTTGTCTGGAAATGCATTCCTGGCCCTGCAGACCACAAGTGATGGTTACAGCTCAGTTTTATATGAAACGCAGCAGCTCTTCTGCGCAATATTGCTCCTGCTAAAATTACCCAAAGGCTAAAAAAAGCACATAAAGCGTCTGCCTGTGTTCACGTGTATATGAGAACAGGTACACGGACGTAAGGAATCAGCCAGACGTGAACGTTTTCAGAACCTTTTCTCCAACACGATGTTCCACTTACAGCAAATATACAGTAAGCCGAGGTGTTTATCTTGCAAACGTCCCGCCAGTTTCTCCTACTTCCTCGACGGATTTGTGCTTCGATCGGTACGAACTTTCTATGCAGCTACCAAACTGCCCAGAAGATGGCAATGAAGCCGCGGGTCCGTGCTGGCAGCTCCAATGGAGACCAGGCAGGATGAGTTGAAGCTTTGAGTTTGCTGGAAATATACAGAATTCAGAAGTCATATTTTTGCTGCTTGCTTGAGCCACTTCATGAGCCCAACTCCTTCTGGCTCAGAGGCAGAATGATCATTGTGGGCAAGGAAGGGAATTTGATCTCATGTCTTGTTTTACTTTCCGAGATGGAGATGTTCTCAAGCACTTTAGGTGCTGCTGCTTTTGCATTTGGCATTCGCTCTAATACAATGGAGCGTCGAGGCAAATGATGCCGAGTAAAACTGTACAAAAACGTGTCCCGTTTGGCGTTAAAACAGAGAAGTAGAGCAACTGCACTGAAAAAACACCCTTCGGCAGGAACCCGACTTGCATTCAGCGTGAGGACCTTCACACCACTTTCCATTCGTGCGAAAGCACATTTACAGCTTCGCTTTTAATGGGCGAACCTCGGAAGGCTGTAGCGCCTCAGATAAATGTTCTCAAAACAGGCGCTTTGTCCAAAACGTGAAGAATGTGACAGACTTGATAATGTGCGTCTGCACTGTACGATACGTTGCTGAAAACAGCGAGCACAGACTCTGTAGCCGCTCCTTCCCTCGTGCAAACCGGGCCAAACCCAAGGCCACCTGTCAGCAGAACGACACGGGATTTGGACGGAGACCCGGCGGGGCTAAATGTCTCTCTAATAAGCTTAAGGCTTTAAGGAAGGAAAGCGGAGGAGGGGATCGAGAGGAGCATCGCAAGTGTGGAAGAGAGGGATGACGACAGCGTCACTGCAGGGGACAAAGCGCTAAAACCTCCCCCTGGTCTGGTGCTCTTATCCAGGGCAGCTTACAGTTTTCCTGTTTACCGCCGGACTGTTTTAACTGGAACCTTTTCCTTTAAGCACCTTATTCAAATGTACAGCAGCGGGGACCCCCTAGGACCAGAACCGACAGCTGTTAAAATGTCCTGAAGGACACTGGCGCGCTGAGTGAGTGATGAGCTTGGGACTTTTTCCTTTTCCAACCAGGCAGAGAGCCGGCCGGTTCAGCGTAATGTCTCGACTAAAGCCATTTAACTTGCTTTTAGAGCTCTCGGTGACGCGAGGGAGAGTCAGAAACCCGGGCAGACCAAACCTGAATGGGCCTTTTCTGCAGTACACAATAGCGCCGCTGCCTTTGCTGCTGAATTATGTATACGCCCTCACCCGCGAATAGCTCCCCCAGCTAAGGAATTGTCTGCCGGGCCTCTTAAAGGCCACCAAAGGCCACACCGGAGCCGTCCTCTCTCCCGAGAAGCGTATCGTCACGGAGGACAATAGTACTACTGTTTGCGCTCTTTCTTTTCCCCAGCGCGACGGAGAAAGTTTCCTGAGTTGATTCTCACGGAACCACGTTCTTTGAGAACTTTTCTTTTCACGCTTATTGCGACTGGGGCAATTGCTCTGCTAACCGGGCTCAAGAAAAACAGTACCGATGACATAACGTAGACATGTCTAACAGATGCTTGCGCAAGGCTTGGCCGAGAGAGTCTGGCCAACATAAACCCACCCAGTTGACACAGTTCTCACTTTATCTGTAATTCAAAACACGCTGCATCGAGACCGAACTCAGCCGTGCTCTGTGTGGGAAGTCTTCTGTCTCAGGGGCTGCTTTGGCTGCGGGTCGGGCCGTGTGGCGTCGGTCACGTAGCCTCCGATCCCCCGAGGTCTTCCTCGGGTATGACACCAGTTCGCGTTATCTGAACTTAGCAAACCCTGCGCCCTGTGTGTTACTGGCTCCCCCGAGACCTGCCGGTACCTCCTCGTGCCCACAGCCCCGGCGACTTCAGAATGACTCTGGAAGTTCAGGCCTGTCTGAGGACCACTGTGCTCGACCTGAGGGTGGGATTCAAGTAACCCTGAAGCAAATAAACCTTCACGAGGCATCGAAGATTTAAAAAAAAAAAAAAAAAAAAATAGCTGAATCCTTGTAAGTAAATTGCCAGCGACAACGTCTGTGCTGGAAAAGTAGTTCCATGATTGTAACCTTACATACAGTCCTTGTGTCAGTCTGTTGCTGTCGTTTTTCAACTGACCCTAGTTAAATGGCGTGTGGAGTTATTCGGGATTCGTGCAAGGTATTGTTATTATACACCGGTTTAAACAAAAGGCCTCGGAATGGCTTTGACGTTTATTTCGACGAGTGCTGCGGAAAGTGGACCGAAGCACTTCTAGGTCCATCCTGAGTTCTCGGCCACAGCTGACGTCGCCGTCCGCGGTGATGCTGCTTTGAAGCTTCGCAGAAGCATGATTTAGGATGACAGCTGTTTTGAACACGACTGAAGACCGCTTTCTTTCTTTGGACGTCCAAGGTTTTCAACAAGGTTTTCACACAGGGGTTTAGTGAAGCTGCTTTCTTGGTTTCATCAGGCCTTCATTTGCCACGTTCTGGTGCCTGAGTTGGCAATATAGCTAATATGGTGTAATATGGTCAGTAGTTAAAGGAAATTATGGCTGTAAAACCATCTGAAACTTTTGGTAATTTTTTTCCGACGGTTGCAAAAACAACGCCTGAAACGGCCAGACAAACAGCGTAGTAAACACCGCAGTCGTCCGTCAGTAAGACCAAACAGTTTTTGAAATCTAAGGGGAGGCGAGAAAAACCGAGCGATCGGAGCGGTTTCCATACATTAGTTTCTGATCCGCTTGTTTGTTCCGCTCCGAACGACAAAACAGGACGACTCATTTTGTGTCACAGCCGATCTCTGCGACACGTAACCTGGCAGCGACTCGGTCAGTTTGCCAAACAGCTGAAAGCTGCGTTCCTGGGAAACCGCACATAGTGCGTGGTCACACTTCACCGGGAGGTGGCTGGCAGAGGGGGGCGGAGGGCCGGGGGTCTTGTTGAGGCCACAGAAATAGTTTCCATGCAGCAGTACAAGTGGTGTGTGCAGGGGGCCACTCTGCTGTGGAACGCAGCACCCTGCGAACCCCCTACACATGAACCACGCTGCTCCAGGGAGTATCTCCAAAAAGGCCACTGCCAGCGTCACAAGCCTTGTCAGGCCCCGGGCTCAATTTAGTTTTGTCCTGTCGCCACGGAGACGCCGTACACACGTCTGTGTCAGACCGACGACGACGGCAGAAGAATAAGCTAAAACGCCGCGAGGAAAGGAGAACAAGCACCGGAAATTTAATTGTGACGCCGGCTTTGAAAAACGCTCTTGCTGTTTTTTAATAGTCAGACATATACTGTTCACGCCGCGTAAAAGCCGACTTAAGAAACGACCCAGTAAGGAGGTTTATCTCAAACACAAATTTCGTACGCAGCAAAGTGTGTGAGACATCGGCACACAGACGACATCGGGCGCAAAACGTGCTTTGCGTTTGTTTCCGAATGAGTCGACAAAGGCGACCGGCTTGTCGCGGAAACGGGTTGCGGTGGGATCTCTCGCCTCCCAGATTTTGCGGTGTTTTCCCATCCATTCGCTGTATTAGCAGCACATGTTCTGCAGCTCCCAAGCCAGATCTAACAACTCAGTTCGATTCAATTCAGAGGCTTCTTCTCACACGGCAACTCGGAGCTGGGAAGCACATTTAGACAACAGAACAGTTATAACAGGTACATAGTGATGCTGTAGTCACAGGCTACGCGTTTAATAAGAGCAACGAAACACTACGCTAAACCTGCTGGCAACTGAGGAGAGGAAAAGCACAACAAAAAAAACTCCCAACCAGGAGTCAATGAGAAAAACAAACCTGAGGGGGTCCGAGTGCCAGAAGCTGCCCCCTCTGGGCTTCTGCGCATACAAAAATAGCACCAACAGCAGCAACTAAGACAGCTTATACTACCAAGGAGAGCACTGTGTAGGACACTACAAGCTGACTAAAGTGATGCTCAGGTGGGGGAAGATTCTCTACATGCTGAAGTCCTAATATGAATTCTTTTCAACCTCCAATTGAGCCAGTCTGTCTTCTTCACATAGACATTTAAGGCACTTTTACACAGCTAGCCACGGTTTACCTGCTCAGCCTGGTAGATCTTCTGCTGGGTAGATGCTGACACTGTCCAAACAGTAGCAGAAAGCTAGCGAGAGAATATCCGACCCCGAGCTGGCGTCATCGCAGTGGGCCAGCCCCTTCAGACCAGTGTGGTCTTCTCCCGCAGGTTCGCCCGGGGGCTTCCACGGTTCACAGCTGGGTCCCAACGCACAGAGGTGGCGGGGCCCTGCATCACCACAAGCCTGATGGGCGAGCGCGTCGGGGCAGCAGCTGGCTCTGGCGCATACTCCTTGGTGGGGTCCTTGCCCCGGCAGTCGTACAAGACGCAGGATATCAGGAAGACCAAAAGCAAGATAACATAGCTGGCAATTAGGATGATGAGATTCAAGGTGACGGGGTCAATCTCGAGGTAAAACTCCATGAAGCTCATCATGACACCTCATATCTCACGCCAGCCAAGAACAAGGTGCGCAGAGGAGGCAGCCGTCGCCCTGCAGGCGCAGGGATAATCGCCCCGCCGGCGACAGCAGGAGCGCTCCTGCACGTCACGTTGAAGAGGTGGATTTGTGGTATAAATACTTAAATCCACTCCCCTCCACTACAACCTTGAACTATGGCGGCCTACGATTACAGCAGCTCAGTGTAATAACTTAAGCCGCCTTTTTCCCCCGTCTTTTCCCCTGCACAGGTGATCCTGCCACGATCGCCATAGGAACATGACTACACAATTACACCTGACGGAAGGCAGTATAATATTATAAATGTAATGCGATGTTAACATTACAGAAGTGGGGCGTAATTGTCAATAGGTTTATGTGTGGCTGGGGGCAGCCAGGTAACTGGAGGAAAAATGATAAACGCTTTCTCTTCCACCGGCTGCCTGCACCGCTCCCTGGTTTCATCTTACCGCCGGAAACAGGTCTTTTTTAACCTATCTAAACTCAGAGCCTGTCGGTGTGAACTGTTTGAGAGAATTTTCTGTCACGCGAACTCAGCGCATACGTTCTCGGGGAGGAGAAACGGAGATAATGTCTGGCCGCTCGCCGAAAGGTGGTCAAAAATGCAGGAAAATTGTTCCAAAGCGTCGTGGCATTTTCGGAGGTGTGGGCTTAGGGTCACTCGAAAGCAAAGGGAATATGTTGTTCATCACTCAGTCTTTTCCAGTCACTCCTAGAGTCTGGAACCTCCTCGGACGAGCCGCGGTGCCCCCCCCCCCCCAGGCAGTCCCTTGGTAGCCATGGAAACAGCAGTTTTTGAAATGGGAAACCCAGCAGCCCCAGTAACCCTGGGACTTTTGCTCGCGTCGTGCTTTTATGTGCATTTACATCTCTGTGTACCAAAAACCAGCACGTTGTTATCGTGACATCGATATACGCTCATTGAGATTTGTGAGGGCGGCTGTAGGTGGCTGTGTGTGTGTGTGTGTGTGTGTGTGTGTGTGTGTGTGTGTGTGAGTGTTACAAAGATCTCGTGACACCACTACGCACACCCCCAGCTTGCCCTCACTGTGGAAGTACGCAGAAGATCTTGGCAGACATCTTTGCCAGCACCTTAAGTTTAACACTCAACCTCAGCACATCAACACTGCAAGCGACACCTCCTCCACCACCACAACAACAAGGCCTCGGCCTCTCTGGAAGGAGGCCGATGAAGACGGTCGGCGTTGGTAACGGTGGACGAACTGGCACCAGTGTTACGTAATGATATCCACGAGGGGGCACGAGAGCGGTCCATCTGCCTAAATCAGACTTTGTACATCATTTATTGGGTGGGAGGCAGTGAGACAAACATTTGTTTTTTTTTTATTATTATTTGCAGTCAGTTTCATCCAGATATGCGAAATGTTTTGCAAACAGCATCAAAAGGTGCTAGAAAATGGTTTTGACACCTAAATAGTTCAATGACCTTCATTCATGTGCACCAGAAACCACCGGTTTGGGCATGTAATTTCACACCTTGTGTTTTGAATGGGATGGGTTGAGGTCCAGGAGTGACTGGAATCGCTTTCATGGTGCCAAGTTGGAGGTAGAGGGCAGTCAGCACAAGTGAAACAGCCCAGCGAGAAAGGAAGAGCACATGCTGGGGCAGAAGGACATCTGCTGGAAATCTAAAGAGTGCTTCTCAAGTCTGAAAGCCCGGATTCCTTGTTAAGTGCACACAGTCACAAAGTCTGTGGAAAACAAAGCAAGATTCTTTTCTCAAGGGGTGTATCTGTATATAGGGGCGAACCATCTCTTTGCTTTTCATATTTAATTCTGCTGTATTTTTATGATTGTGGTGAAGTAATTTTAACAAATAACATGAAAAACAAACATTTTAAAACCATACCTATAAAGCAGGCAATAAATAAATATACACACATACATACATACACAGTGCTGCACAGTGAAATTACTTCCAAAAATAATGCCATCGATAGGTTTTTTTTTTGTCGCAGCAGTATGTACAGCCAGCGTCAGAACGGTGAGATATTGCACCTCCGTCTACATACAGAGAGGGGTGAGGATCAAGCAGATACAGAGGGTCACAGGGTCATACAACATTGTCTAATAACTTCCAGAAGGTTGTCCAGACATTCCAGAATTGTTTTGAATTATTGTGTAGGTCAAATGTTAATTTTTCAAGAAGAAGGAAGTTAAACACTGCAGACATCCACATATTTACAGAAGGAAGTTCTGCTGTAGACCAGAGGTTTAAAATACATTTCATTGCTAAGCATGTCAGGGTGAACATCCTACATTCCATGACCTCATCAAAAAGAGAGTTTGGGTTGGAGTTTAATAGTAAAATAGAAGGTGACAAATGAAGCCTAATACCAAAGGTCTTAAGGACTGAAAATGTGAGTGAACTTCCTTCAGATAAGCTTGTGTCTTGTCACAGTTCCGAGAATAGATGTATGAAAGTGCCAGGAGCAGCTTTGCAACGTAAAACACATCTACGACGTCCACGGAAACATCCGACAGAGACGCACCGGGGAGGGTATCTTCTGCCGAGGACCTCGAAATTTTGCTTCTGGATGCCTAGAGATGTTTTGCTGGGAAAACTTTTGTAGATATAGCCGACGTTCACGATTGCCGAAGGGCACGGCAAGGACACGTTCCCATGTCTCCCTCAAAGCATCGAAGGAGTTACCGCCATTGCATCATTATAATTGCTTATTAACATAGAATGAAGTGCAGAAATCAAGCTTTTGGAATTGTTCACTACCAAGAGTTTCTTCTCTGTTTCAGTTAATTCTGCTCAAAGTCTGTTCTCTTTATCTGTGGCTGTAATGAGAGCCTTGAGTCCTTGAGCAGTACAGAGGGATTTATGGAAGTATGGAAAGGTATTATTAATCGTCACACGTGATCGATCTCGATGGAATCTGTATCACTCGACCAGACTTCTCACATCGCTGTTACCTGAGTTAATAAACCTGAAGACAGGTGTTCCGTTCTCTTTCCTTCTTTATCCGCTTTCACATTACCGGTTCCCAGTGGTCCATCATCCTGTCAATCAACTTCACTGATGACATCATGACCACCTTCCTGGCCAATAGGAGTCATGGCGGCATGATTTCAATCTGCTGGCATTTAACTTTAGCGTTTTGGCTTCGCTACGCACCTTTGCTGGTTTAACCTGCAGTTTGTTGATTTATTTTGTTAATACTGGTCCATGGGGGTCTTTTTTTCCTCCTCCCGTTCCAGTTTGTCACCTATGCTATTCGTACATGTTCTTCGTGAACCGTGACAGCGTTTACACGCGCTGTTTAAGTCACGCCACGTCAGGAGCGAATTGTCTGTGTGTTGTGGTTTGGGCGGGTAGTGGAGGTTAGTTAGAACACGTTTCCATCGGTTTGTGTCTATTTAACTTAGTTAGCGCAGCTCGCGCTACGTCAGCTAGTTCGCTTGGTTCGGGTTCCTGTGACGCCGCTCACGTTCCTCTCCTCGCGCACCTTTGTGTTTTACTGCAAATATATACAGTCACCCAGTTTCTCTGGTACGAACTGAATCACTTTTGCACCAAATCCTCCGTCCCCCCCCCCCCCCCCC
>UFQX01000198.1:223002-281474 GCA_900497675.1 Arapaima gigas | reverse complement strand
CCCCCCGCCCCCCCCCCCCCCCTTTCCTTCAGGTTCAATTCGAAGACGTGTCCCAGATTGACGGACTATCGTGGATTGCGTACGATGAAGTGACGCCTCATCTGGCGTGTATATTTTGGAACCTGGGCCCTGAGCAGGAGAAGCCATTATGGGTAAGTGGTTGATATTTTTAACAGATTAATTTTTTTTTCTTTTCTTAAATCTGGCTCAGCACGTCCAAGCTTTCAAAGTCTCAGTGTCCTGGATGTGGTTTATGTCTGACCAAAGCAGACTGAGAGAAGGAACTTCTTGGTGGTTGAGCAGGACTGTATGAACTGAGAGAACATGAGAAAGAGAAATGAAGGCCAAGCGGTGATGAAAAAGCTCTCTTCCTACAGAAGGATCCCTCTTATGCAGACCTCCAACCTCGGGGATGATTCCTGCACCCACAGATGTGAAAGTAATTGCCCGTAATTGTGCCCTTCGGCGCATCTTCAGCTCTGCTGGTTTATGTTGTAATTTTCATTACAAGCAGGATTAAAAAGGGAGGAAGAGAGATGTTCCGTCAGAATTTTCCATAAACACAGAGCCTGCGGTGGAGTAATTGCTACCTCATTGTTAGCTCTGCCCTTCAGTTCTTCTCCCTTAATCTGTTTAAAACGTTCATGCGACTGACGTCAGAGCTCATATGGGTGAGTCTCGGCCACACCTCGCTTCCCCTTTGGCCCCCCTGGCTAAAACCAGATGTTTTACTTTGTCTCTGGGGCGAACATGGTGAAATTTAACATGACGGCAGTCTGTTTACTAAGTCCAGTTGAGTAATTCAGCTTCATGATTTTCTCTGTGTAATAACGTTCAGCTTTTTCTACTTGGTGTGATGGCTGTGAATTTTTTTTTTTTTTAGTAAAAGCACAGGACAAAGTGCTACGAGTCCCGCTTTAGAAGCATTTTAATGCTGATATCTTGTTTGTTTGTTTCGGTTACATTTCTTGAGTTTCCTAGCGGCGATGCCGAAGGCATTTGTTTCAGTAGCCGGTTATTTTAACGTGGGCCGAGCCAAAGTTACAGCTGTACGGTTATGGGAATGTATAGTTACCTCGTCGGTTCCTGCCTCCTTTGTAAATGAGGAGCTTTGGACGCAGCGTCTTCTCTGTATTCAGAAAGCATTTCTTTTTGCATGCGCTTACATAGAGTCCTAAGTCCCAAGTATTTGTCGAAATGCAGCGGAGAATACTGGAGTTCTGGAGTCTGTTGTATTGTGCAATGTTCTTGCATGTAAAATACTCTTTTGCAATTCTCTGGACTAAATCAAAAACTTCCATGCTTTAAAGAGGAAGCATTCAAAGGTGATTAATGTAAAAAAAAGAGAAATCTAATTTATTCCACAGAGAGGTGCATGTGTACGGCATTATCCTATTCCTTTCATTTTTATCTGATAAACTCTCTGGCACAGCCTCTATTTTTGTATTCGCTGCCTCCTCCACCTTGGCCGTAACTCTCCAAGGCTTCTTACCGCGCAGGCTTTTCAATGCGAGACAAGAAGGAGAAAGAAATTTGATAAGCAAGTGAAAGGAAAAGCCCTTTCCTGTCAATAATGTTTCATTGTCAATATGCCATTGTTGTGTTCTTGTAAGGCGATTAATGCAAATCTCAGATTTGTCAGTGGCATGTTTATAGGTGGGCCCCCTTTTGTTTATATCTCCACAGTGATCTTTCCCACTGCAGCACTGGTGCCAAGGAGTCCCAGAAACTCTGGCCTGGAAATGAGCTATTGATGGGGAGGGGGCGACCAGGAGGAGGACATGCGTAAACCCAACCAGGCACTGGGGGCCTCGGCAGCCAGTATCAGAGGAGTGTGTTGCCTAACCTTTCCGCAGACCCTGGATAAAGGCACTCGTCCGTCACTCGGTTACAGTAAGGAGCAGGGATGTGGCTGTAGTTTATTTTTACAGCGATATCATTATATGTGAAAGAAAAAATAACGGGTGAGCCCTTCCTTCTCAGACATCCTCCCTCTGGACAGATACGGCAAACCGCTGCCTGTACGGCTTGTTTTGTGCGGATGGGGGGGGGGATCGATGAATTGCTTTAGAAAGTAAAATAAAGGATTTTTAGGATTTGAAACCCGTAAAACCTGGTTGTTGAGTAATTCAGATAACGGCAATACTTTCTGATAATGCGGTGAACTCGGCAAGGTTACGGGCTTTATGTGGCTCAGAAGGATGGAACAAAGTCAACAAGGAAGCATTTTGGGGCAGAGCGGGTCATTAGTTTTGTGTGTCTGACAGCAGAAAAGCATCCTCTGCGTTCCAGACATCCTTCTACTGAATCAATCGGCAAAAACCAACAAATACTGCAAAAGATAAAACACGAGAAACGGAGCAGCGTGCGGTGGAAGTTCAGTCAGGGCTCATACAGCTGGCTTGATGACAAACGCTCCCTTTCTTGCATAAATCGACACGGCGTCTCTGCACTCTTGCTTGTTTGTTGGCCAAGGAAAATTCATGTGGCAAAAGTGGAACAAGGGTTTGGGTTTCAGCAGTATCTGGGTATTGTGAAATTGAGATGGGGAAAGCAACGAAGAAACGGCCTTTATTCCAGCGGTGATGCACTGAGAATACGAGTCCCCTGTAAACACAGGGGTCCGGCGTGTTTCTCCAGCAAAATTAATTGGCTCCAGCTGCTGTCTTTGACGTCACCACTTCCTTTCCTCACTGTTGTTTGATGCACAGCCCTACTGGTTTGTTCGTCTTTGTTTCCTCATTAGTTTAGTCCTCGTTTCCAGCAGTTCTGACCTTCTTACAAGATGCTTTTAGATGTTAAGTATTCGCTCTACATATGAATAGCTGCATGTACCGTGTGTAACGCGGAGTAAAGCGGCGCGCAGCTGGTCAGCTGCATGTTAAACATCTCACGCTGTACAGTTTTCAGTCGACAACAGTGTGAGTTCGGTATTCGTTTTGGTGTTTGTTTCTCCGCTCAGTTTTTATCACTTGCTCGGAGAAATGCACAACTGGACCTTGTTAATTTTTGATTTAGACCAGCTGCTGTCCCCAACATGGCTCGGGAAAGGGGGGGGGGGGGGTCGGCCAGTCACAGAGGAAGCAGTGCGTGTGCAGCAGTACGTTTTAATGCAGATTTGTAATGGGTGTTGCAGCTAAGTTACTTTGGGTTTATGCTGGTAAGTCAATGACTTCTGAACAGCTCCATAAATTGAAGTATAGAGTTCAGCAACTCCTGGAAGCCACTGGCCTTTTGAGTTGACTTGTCCTCTGAATGCCCCCTGTGGTGCCTGAGTGGTGTCATGTTTTTATGTTTCCCGTAACACATAGCCACTGTGACCACTATTGTTTAAAAGCAAAATATGAACTACTCTCATTGTTCCAAACTGAGAATTCAAGCACCATCTAGCTATCACAGAGCCACCACTGCAGCATAGATGTTTCCAGAAATGTTTCTCACAATTAAAGTGAGATGGTCCATTTTTTAAACTTTTTTTTAAATTGCTGGTAGAAAAACAAGTGTGGACTCAACAAATACAAAACAGCAGTGTGCAAGTGAGATGCATGGATTTCAAGGACTCTGACCATGAGTTCTACAGCATAGCTGTGTAAGAGCATCACTCTTTACTTTATTCTGCTGCTTATGGGAACTGTNGAGATGCATGGATTTCAAGGACTCTGACCATGAGTTCTACAGCATAGCTGTGTAAGAGCATCACTCTTTACTTTATTCTGCTGCTTATGGGAACTGTATATTACAAGTTAGCACAGTATCAGATTTCCTTATTTGGGGGGGGGGGGGGGGGGCAAAAATGGTTGCCTCATTTGTAATTTTGCTTAAGGAGAACAGACATTCCATGAAAATGACACGCATCATCTCAACTTGATATCACCCCCTTCAGTGTGGGGGGTGTTTGGGATGTCTAAACTGCCTAGGGGACTGTAGAAGACAGGCGACGTATACAAAACGTGCTGAAAGAGTGTGGTCACCTGAGGGTCAAACTCTAGACACAAGTCGAGGTAAATAAGCTTGTTGAAGTTACATTAGCCAAAGTTAGGGCTCACCCTGGCAGGAGCAGTTCACGGCAGGACAGCTGACGTTGCTTTCGTTTTCAGTCAAGCTCAGGTGGTGGGGATACCTCCGTCACTTAGACACTTCTCACCGTCGGTCCATCCGCTGGCCCTGGGGAGTAAATACTCTGCTGGCAAGGAGTGAAAAGAGCGATGTGACTCTGACCCCTGTTTCCATCTACCTGCTGTAAACCTGTTGTAAGCATCCAAATACTGCAACTACTAGGCGATGATGACGTTCTGGATGGTTTACTATGACCGAAGTATTTTCGATCATTAAATCCGCTCTGCATTTTGTCGTGTAGATTAGGCTAGTTTAGTTCACTTTTAGCATTAATACCTCTGTAAACCAACTGTTGACTTATTGAAAAGGTAGATGGCGATTTTTACTTTGTATAATTCACTTATTTTTATATATTGAAAAGGTATACACTGTATTCTACTTTCTAAAGGGAGTTGCGGCGATTTGTTGACATTGTCTGTCTACTTTTCCCCGTCATATTCACGTTTTGAATAGAAAATAGCCACAGCACATGCGTATTAGTGGGTGGTAGACGGGTAGTTGGAAAATAAACTTAGAGCAACGGAGTGAATTTTATCGGGATATTGCAGGTCTCACAGTAATGTTTGGCGTCAGCATTTTATGCTTAAGTATATTTGAAAGGGAAGAAGCACTTCATTGCGCTTCTGGCAGACTTCTTGTTACTATTGATTTTTTTTTTTGTTGCATTTAATATTTTAACTTTCTCGCCTTAAACCCGGTCTTTTTTCTACTGACCCACCGACGGCACCTTCTCGCCGTCTGCTGACCACTTCTACGGTTTCACCGGCTGTCGGTCGCCGGCTCTCCGTGTTAGCGGTGGTGTGTCATTAGGCGACAAGTTCTGTGTAACTCGGTGAAAAGGTGTCATTTGTGCCAGTACTTAAAACTGTATGTCTAAGTAACCTGACAACCTCGTAGCCTTTTCATCCGATTCTTTTTATTTCTGCTGAAAGTTTTATTTTCCTAACTTTTTCAGCATTATTCTGAACTCTGACCACATCTGCTGATTGGACCAGTCATTTTTCAGGAGCGCTTCGACGTGAGTCGCGAGGGAGTGACGTCAGAACGGTCACTACGGCCCCCCGGAGCGTCCCTACCACAGAGACGCAGCTGCAGCCTGCGGGGCTCTCGTACGCCCCGGTTCCCTGGAACTGAGCTGCCCGTAATGAGCTCCAGCTGAACGCAGCTCTCGTTTCACAAAACAGCTGAAGAAGCCCTGCAGTTTAAATCACAGCACACCGTGCATGAAAGGCAAGTTCATTGTCTGAAGAACCTGGCTTGTGAGTTGGATATCACTTTTGTCCAATTTACAATATGACCAGGTGAGAGCTTCACAGTAACTGACAGTGAATACATCTTCACTGATACATCTTCTGCAAACTTTTTCTATAAACGATAAACTCTGCACTCCTTTCCTCTCCCTCTTGCCTCCACTGTGTGTCACGCTAAAGGGAGCCAATCTCTTACTTGTCCACATACTTTCACGCCGCCAGGTGAACAGCTGTGGGAAAGTTTCTGATCAAGGCACTGAAACGGTCTGGAAAGCGTCCTTCTGCCATCTGTTTGCAAGAACTACCTCCTCTTCAGGGGCCAGTCATTCAGTGCCCATTCAGCCCCTGTCCTGGTTCTGCCTGCAGCGTCACGTTTTTAAAGACCACTTGAGCGAGAGCAAACATCATCTACAAATAAGTTTCCTTAACTTTCTAGACCAAGTCGTCGTGCGATGAATTAACCGTGTTAATATTTTGAATTTGTGCACGATATAATTTTGGGCGGGAAGTACTGGTCCAAATCCCTGGTGAAGCCCAGCAACCAGTCATAAGCATATGTGTATAAACATCCATCCACTTCTGCCCAGGGCTCTGTTTTTATAACCCACCACCTCATCGCTGTCATGTTTTATGTTTTTTTTTTAACCTTTTCTTAAATGTACACAGAGACAAAAAAAAACATGTAATGCTCCTCTTCCATGTGTAGAAATGAAATTGTTTTCGACAAAGTTTTGAACGTGTACATTTTATTTTCTACAGTTGGTGACTATGGCAAACTTGTACTTTTTAAAACTACAGAACTAAAGTTTCTTGCAGCAAAATACACAAAGGTCTAAAAACCACTTTTTCTTCTCTGCCCCCCTCTTCTTTCCTCCTCCCTCACAGATGTTTTGCCTCTTTCTTTAGAGTCAAAATCAATTTTATTACAAGTTCTCAGCTTCCACCAACCATAATCACACTGGGTCTCCCAGCAAAGCCCTATTCTGTGCTTCTGAACCTCTATCTGACCACCTGCTCTCACTCAGTCACATCTTGATTCCATCCCTTCCCCTTTCCTACAGGCCATTTCCCCATGAATTATTTATCGCTCCTTGTTCTCCTCTGGTTGCTTCCCAGATGACTTCAGAACTGTCCATATCAAACTGCTGTTGAACTCGGTCCAGAATTACAGGCCAGTTTCTCTTCTCCCATTTCACTCAAAGTCTGGAATGTGCAGCCTATAACTAATGATCCGTATTCCCTGTCCAGAAGGAGTGACAGTTATCAGCCTGGATTCAAGGTCAGCCGCTGCGCTGAGACGGTCCTCCTTGTTGTGTCAGATGCTGTCCGGTCGGAGGGACCTCTCTTTCTTCCGTTCTTATTCTCCTGGGCCTGTCAACAGCATCTGACACTGTCAACCACCTGATCCTGCTTTCCTCCCTTGGACAGCACTGAAATAGAACCTTACCTGTCAGGCTGATATTGCCAGATGGTCTGGTGTGGCTCCCCCCGCCCAGTCTTTCCCAAGGCAGAGCTCCCAGTTCTGAGCCCCTTACTTTTCTTCACCTACACGTCTACCCTTAGTCCTGTCATTGTCACTGCCTTGCACAGGTTCTCCTAACACTGTCCTGCCAGCATTACCCAGCTCTTCGTCTGTCATTCCTGCAGCTACAGATGATTCCTCTTGTGTTGGCGATTCTCTTGGGCATCACCAGCTATAACTCAGCTCTATGCTTCCCTCTTTCTTTTCTTCATTTATTCTTTGCCTTGTATTATTGAGATGTTCATGCAACCATCCATTCATCAATAACTGCTTGTTCACAACATGGGGGTCTGCTTCCTGTTCTAGAAGCATAGCGCACGAGTTACTATACAGATGCTGTAGATGCCAGTCTTTTGAAGGGCACTATTCTTACATACCTGTACAATACCACGTTCAGTTTCACTGTACAGTAAAATATGTTCCAGTACGAAATGACGTCTCTGACAAGGTTTGGAGACGAGGGAGCAGTGACGCGGCACGCAGGGCGTACATGCGTGACGCTGATGGATTTTCTCACTCCTCGCACAGGCGTACACCCTGACGTACAAGATGCTGATGGATTTTCTTGCACCACACTGCCCAACACACTAAAAATACTTATGTACTGAATGCAACCACTTTAGTGGTAGAACAGTTTGGTGATACATTAAGGTTTTATTAGGTTTTGCGTTTTCTTTTTTTCCTCCATCTTTTATGAGAAGAGGTGGAGAACCATTCTGAGTTTTTTATTTTTAATTTTTTTTTTTTTATTCCTGTCGAGTTTCACTCCAGTAACTGTGGTTATTAATCTCTGTTTTATTTTCAGGGCAGTAAAATGGACCAAGTTAGACAGTTGGCACTCTTTGCCTTTGAACTCCCCGGCTTGCTCAGGGGTTTTTGGGTGAGTCAGGAAGGAATTTCCATTCAGTCTGCATGGGAATGAGAGCAAAGCTACCGGGATGGGCCCCGGGGGCCCTTGGTGGGCTGAAATCCAAAACTTTCCTTGTGAGAACTTGGCACAGCATGAAAGCTGTGCCCATTGGTTCTGCCTGGTGAGGTGAACTCTGAGGAGAAACATGAAGGCAACAAGGTAAATGGGAGGAAGGCCGTTTGACCACCCAAGCCTGGGTAGCTTACGTGTACTTTGACCTGTTTCAGGCGATCACAGCTAAACAAATGCCTGTAGATGTCTGTAGACAGTGAAGGTGATCCCCCTGAACGCCCCAGTTCCGTTCCTCTCATTTGCTTGTTGAGATGCTCTTCTTGGAACATTTTCGTCAGATTTTACTGAACCGGATAATTCGCAGTACTGTTTTAAACAACAAGAACCGGCAACTCTCAAGCGGCCTCCTGGGAGCACCTGTGGAGGATGACAGCGATGACAGCGAAGGGGATGTTCGAGCGCCGAACGACTAATACGTGAAATCCTCGGGAGAGAATCGGCCTGCGAGACGGTGCATGAGCATACGAAAGCTTGCTGCACGTACCAAGGTTAGGTCGTTCACTCCGTATGCGAGAGAAAGCGCCGAGGTCCTTGCGGACGCTTTTAATGATGCGCCTGGCTGTTGTTTTAAGGCGCTGCTGGGGCCACCCATATAATGTAGTGGGGGCACCGGGTCAGTGTGCAATGATAACACTCCTGCCTTTTCATGTTCAGGAATGGGAGGGTCAGGGCTGTTGACACCCGCCAGTATCCTGCTGCCTATTATTTCCTGCAGCCGCTGGCTGGAGCCCAGGGCCTTGGTGTGGCAGGTGGATGGCATTCGCAGGAAAACAATGACATTGTGTGCAGGCGAAGGAGAGAGAATTCGGTGGCTGCTCTACGCGGGGCCTGTGCTGAGATCAGCCTCGCGAATGGCACCTAGGAGCGTGTACGTGTCGTCGTCTCCGTAATCCGTCCGCAGTCCATCAAGTCCTGCCACAGTGCATCACCTAAACATCTAAATTCACATATTTGTTTTTTTTATGTATGCACGTGGTGGGTTTTGTCTGTACTGTGCTAAAAATACAGCCAAATGCTATTTTATGTACAGTAGGTATATGCTTATATGTGTGTGATTCTTTGTAAAGGCTCAGAATTAGTGGCAGTAGCTGATACTTCAGGAGCAGTTTTCTGGGTTCATATTCTTCCAAAGTTGACCATCTCCTGTGTGAGGCTCCAGCTGAGAATCGTTCGCATTCTTTGTTTTGATGTTGATTTAAAATACTTGATGCAAATATAAGCAGTTTTGTTTTTTCAGCCTGACGCTGACTAAGAAGAGGTCCCTCAAATGGCACAGGAAGACATCAGGATTTTACACAATTACGATAACTTATGCTGCTTAGCCTGCGGATGGAAAAGATCAGGCTGTCTGTGTGATTAGTTCTCATTGCTGAACTAGTTGCATTAGAAATTACTTTGATATTTTTGTTTAAACACACATTTCTCAAAAGCCATAAATGATGATAGGAACTTTGCTTTAACCCTTTAGGTGGTAACAGGCTGTTAAATCGGTCTGTTGTGAAGATGGTCTTATACATGTTAACCACGTGCGCAGAGGCCAAAAGGTTGAGGAGCTCGATGAAAATAGAAGACAAATTTAATAGGCAAAATAAATGTTTTACCTTTACAAACCCATAATCATTTTGCAGACAGTAGATGTATAAAGCAAATGGCGATCGGTGATGTCCTGGAGGCTGGTTTTATTCACCCACAACAGGCTGGTGTTTTGATTCAATATTCAGCATTATGTCAAACAGAAATCTGAGCACAAGGCAGCAGGGCGTGGAGAGGTGGGAGCTGTTGCTGGACTTGGATGGCGCAGGTTCAAATCCCACCTCCAGCTCCAGTGCACCTCAGCAAAGCACTTGGTCTGATATCCTCCAGTAGAAATATGTAAATCACTGTGAGCCTCTGGAAAAAGCGCAACTGCAGCATCCCGAGTCAGCAGGCAGAACGGGGGTCCCGGCTTTTGGTCCCTTCTCCTCCTCTCGTGTCCCTGGGTGAATTGCACTAGAGAAAATGTCCAGCTGGGTAAATAGCTTAATTTGTTAGGTCTGGAGAAACTTGTCAATGTAAAACGCCGAACCGTCAGATACAAAGATGTCAGAGGAAAAGGTTAATAAAGGAAAAAGACAAAACCAGCGTAGTCCTTCAAGTCTGAATGAATGACAGGGTGCAGGGATTCCTCACAGAGACGTCAGGAATATCAACAAAGGAACTTTAAATTATAAACAGACACACAGGCAGAATTATAATAAGTACCAGCACGACTGACCGAGGTTCACTGTCACAGCCAGGACAGCGCTCTCTCTCACTTCTCTTTTCTACGTGCCGCTTGTCGCTGTCGTTTCCTTGCCAGTTGCATATTTTGCTCATACTTCCCTAACTTACAGACGTCTTGAATCCTACTCGCCTAACGCACCGAAGAGATAAATTAAAACTGAGTCTAAATGTTTTTGTTTGCCTAAGAGATCTTTCCTAAAATGTTTTCGTTTCCAAACGTGTGATCGATCTGACCACCCCCGCCCCCTGTGGTTTGTATCTGACATCGTATATTGGCTTTAACAAGTGTGAGGATGAGGGAAACTGCTTGGCGTGTCGCTGGAGACGGTCGTGATTTACAGCTCGGCTCGTCCTCAGTCGAGGGCTTTGCAAGTCGTTCGCGCATCAGTAATACAAGGCTGCGCGTTTCAGCGAGACCTTCACCAAAAACGCTGTGGATCAGAACGATGCCTTCGCCCTTTTCCACCCACTTTCCAAAAACTTCACCACTACAGCTACCTCTGCTGTCCGGAAAGCCAGTGCTGCAGCGAGATCTTCGGCTCTTAGCGCAAACTGTGTGGCCATTCAGACGTGAACTTAGTTCTGCTTCTTGTGCGAATCAGATATGAAAGTAGTGCTTTGCTGGTCGCCAACTTTAATAATTGGAAAGGAGTATCATCGTGACTCGCGACACGTTAAGACGTGCGAAACGGGGCAGAACTGAAGCTGGTCTCACTGATGCAAGTTGTTTGAAGTCATAAAGAAGATCGTGACGAAATTGTGCCAAAACCCGGTGTGAGCTGATGACGGGGGGGGGGGCAGTCAGGGTGCGAGAGAGCGGTGCTGTTCAGACGGATGCGGCAGCGTGACTTGAAAACGAAGACGATTCCGCGACGTTCGCTTGTTTTTCAACAGCGCGTCGTAGACACTTTTCGTCCGGGCCTGCGGATTTTCCCTCGGACATGTTTGTTCTCACGCAAACGAAATACTGTTTCGCGGCGCCTCGAATTACCCACCGTATTGTTTCGTGAGGATTTTTTCATATAAACCATACGGGAGGCAAACTGGGGTGTGGTTTCTAGGCCGTGTCGCTCGTCTCCCAAGGGCTTTTCGACAGGGTTGCCGTCAAAGAGCAGGTTTTGGTTCAGGAAGAGCAAACGGGACACGGGCACGTGGGCCGCACCTGTCCGCGTATCCATCAGGCCCCCCCTTCTCCCACCTTGCTGCTCTCTGCTGGGGCACCTGGCGGCCCATTATGTGGGTTGAGGAACCTGGAAGCTTTCGCAGGCCTGCGTGAAGCGTTTAACACTGGATCCAGGAGTCGGGTGTCGAGATGACGCAACAGGACTCCCCCTCTGGCACTCTCCCTGCCGCCGGCGATAAAGTTAGCCCTCCGAAAGTGACAAGTATATCGCTGGTGCACCTCTGACGCAAGCACATAATTTTATTATAGTGTCTGGTGTCACAAGGATGCGTAGCAACGCAAAGGCTGCCTATAAATATAACTGCTAGGCCCACAGATCACCCTATTTAAAACCTTAGCACGCCAGACCACATGGTTGACTTGATCCCGATTTTTTGCATTTAAAACACACGTTACGCATGTTGACCACGTTTGTTAGCTTTAACCCGTAAACACTTTGCGTGCTGAAGATACGCAGTTAATACTTTGTGCTTTTTTTTTTTTTTAAAACGGCTCACTTCAAGCGCCCCTTTACTTGTTTACCCGCATAATTCGCGACGCTTGAAGGTATTTCCCGAAGAAAGGATGCTTGAGAACATGGTGGAATGTGAGATGGTTCAAATTTAACTGCAGTTTTGGCTTTCAATCTGCTTTCTCTCGCAGTGTTTAAAAAAAAAACAAGCAATAAATTGTTGCAGAGAATGTTTGGAAAAGCCGAATCGTAAAACACGTGACGACACGAAGGACTGGGGAAAAAATATTTATTTTAAGTCGGTTTTTAATCTATTAACATCGTCATACACGCAATACATCATTAATGCAAACAAACAATAACTGCTGTAAATGTAAACAAAAAATGCGAGACGTTTAAGAACATGTTTAATACAAATGTTTTACTCAGCAGGTAAGAGGATTTTACAGTTCTGTGCTGCTGATTGTTGAAACATCTGAATATGTACAGTTTGTGAAATGGGTCAAAGTGCAATATATTCAGTACTTTATTCAGCGTGTGTCGTTTTTTTTTTGCAGAATAACAAGCCGTTCATTTAAATATGTTGCATGTATTATTTGAGTCTGGTGAGTTAGCGGTTTTTTAAAAAAATCTTTTGGAACTATGTTTATTTAGATCCTCTGATTTGGACTTACATTTCTGCCATTTTGTCTCTTTCCGTGTTTTGGCAGTACGCAAAACTTATACTATACAGTGCGGAAAAATATATGGTTTTATATATTACGCATTTATTTGACTTTCTTTGCTTGTACATTTTAAGTACCACATTTTCATCACTCTGTGTGCTGTCACATGAAAGCAGTGGAGCAGAAACACTCGTGCGAGTCTTCGCTCGTTCTCTCATTTTCCTTTACAGGATCTCCTCTTATCCGACGCAGCAATAACTTAATGCTTTCCTTCCTATCTTCCAGTTAGTAGCAATACATCTTAATTCTCCTGCACTCTCGCTGGCCACCATCCAGGATAAGCCAAGTGGGATATCTGAATGGATGGAAAAAGACAGCTTGCCTTCACACTCAAATCCATAAAAGATGGTTTGAAAAGCCGCGGTGGTCAGTATGGTTTGTGTTGACAGCGGCAACCGAGCATCTGGACACTGCGAGCAGCCCCAGCAGCTCTCATCTCAAGTGTCCCAATCCTGCTCTTTCATTATAGACCTTTTATCCTCCCCCATTTCATTCCATTCCATGTCTGCTCTTCCTCAAGCGAAGCTGCTCCTCTGGCTGACCATCAGGGCCGTCTGGCTTTCCCTCCGGCGGTCCTTCTTTCGCTCCATCCTCACTTTCCAGCACACGGCGCTGGAGCCCAGGAGCAGCAGTCCCATGGACAAAAGCACCAAGCCCAGGACGGAAATGGTGGATCCGTGCGAGTTGAACCTGTAGGCCACGGCCGTGACCACGATGCCGGCGATGAGGACCACCACGCCGAACGGCACGGTGCAGCGGTAGCAGGACATCTCGGCTCCTCCCGTGGCGGCGGTCAGCTGCACTTCGTTGACCAGCGGAACCGAGGTCACGGGGCAACTGCCGCTGTTGCTCTTTTCCACGGTCGCCTTGTCTGGAGCCGCTGGAACTGTCATGGTGTCCTTGCTGGGCTCCTCTGGCATTGCAGTAGGCTGTACCAGGTTCCCCTTGTTAGAAGCCAAGCAGCCCTTATTTCCAGTAGCGTTTTCAACCTCTCTCATCAGCCTGGCCAGATCTATTCGGGGAAATTTACACACAAATTTACGTTTATATCCATGTGCAGCGAGTGCTGTAGGTGTGCATACCTGGAGGTGTGCAGGCGCCCTGTTGCTGTGCATTAGCCATGGATGTGAAAACTTCAGCAAGACCTCGCAAGTACCCACACTTCAGCCATTGGTGGTCATGGCGTGGTGTGTAACCTTCCCTGCGCCCACCTGTGACATTACGAGCGGCCCCAGGGCACAGGAGTGAGCAGATCGAGCGCTTGTGACGTGGAGGCGTGACGACACAGTTAGCAACGCAGTGAGCGTTTCCTTAACGCGAATGACGTCGCCGGGGTTGAAACGACACGTCTAACAGAGGTGATCTTTCGGCCACTTTGCAGTTTGAACCAACTCAGCTGCGCACACGCTGCTGACATTTTTAAAAGCCGGTCTTTTAACGATTTATTTGAACAATAACGCAACCCCGAGTTTGCGGGTGTTTTCAATAAGCTCGTTAATCCTTTGTGAACGTTTAATAAACAGGAGAAATGTGCCGTCAAGGAGGTGTCATGAAATATTAAGGAGCGTGAATACAAAGGTAACCGGATACCTGGTTTATACAGTTTGTGCAGAAACGTCTCCATTGCCAGTGTTCCACCTGCGTACGGCAGCCCTTCCTTTCAATTCGGTTTGGATAAAAACAACAGATGAACTTACTTGGTGTGAGTTTTGTCCATTCCCGTCCCGGTCCTCCTGCTTTCCTCCCGCAAAACCCTCGGTTTCTTAAGGTGGAGACTGAAGTGAGGTTTGGGAAAAGAAAGGAAAATAGGAGCTTCGGAATAAAGGTGTTAAGTAGTTNGGTTTGGGAAAAGAAAGGAAAATAGGAGCTTCGGAATAAAGGTATTAAGTAGTTCTAATACTGAGCCGTCCGTCTTCCTCTCGTCTTGCAGTTATTATTATTATTATTATTATTATTATTATTGTTGTTGTTGTTGTTGTTGCTGTTGCTGTTGTGAAGGCTCGCTCAGAGCGCGCCTCCCCGGTGTCGCCGCAGTGAAGTGTCGCCCCGGTCCTCCTTCGGCGCGCGCTCAGCCCGGCCAACACAACACAGTCGCGCCGAGAGTCCTTTTCACGTGTACCGCCGGCTCGGGGGGAGTTTCTCACTTTCCTTCGTTTATTCCGCGGGCGACGGCGCTTTAACCCTGTCCTTTCTACACTCAAGTGTCACGCACAGCTTCACGCACAGCTTCACGCACAGCTTCAGCCAGCGTGATGTGTGTAAACGTGCAGACGGGTCCCAGTCCGGCTCCATCGATCGGTCGTCAACTTGATCATCGTGTCGCCATCGTGTCGCGTCGTTTGTTGTATATGAATGAAGTGCTTTACTGAAGGCTGCCCACTCTAACTTAGTGTGTTCTGCTTCCCCCCCCCCCCCCCCCAGTTGTTCACTTGCCGCCCTGCGATGGGGAGCTGCGCAGTCCGGGCTGGTCANGCTTCCCCCCCCCCCCCCCTCAGTTGTTCACTTGCCGCCCTGCGATGGGGAGCTGCGCAGTCCGGGCTGGTCACGTTCTGCGTTTCACGGATGGGCTCCTGACCACCGCGACCCCGCACTGCGCGGATGGGTGGTGTAGATGGATCGATTAGGTGGGAGGATGAGTGGATGGGTGGGGGAGAGGGGTGCGTGTCACTGTTTCCCACATAAGAGCAAGATTAGAAAGCACTGAATAAAATCTGGTTTTTTTAATTGATGAACAACAGAACTCTGTACAGCAACACAGAGACGAGAAGTAGCCAGAGAAACTGCAAAGAAATACAAACAGGTGGTCGAACTGAACGGCAAAATATTTCAATACATCTTCACGTATGAAGCACGTTGTCGCGTCCCGCGCTGCGTAAGCGCGCCCCTAGCGGCGGAGGCTGGTATTTCGCGTAAACGGTGACCGCGCGCGGTTGGCGGGGACGGCGGTGGGACGCGGGTTTGGCGGTGAAATAACTTTCTGTTGGACACTAAGAGCAACTGTTGCAGGTTCCCCTCTTGACTGCATCCTACTGTCGCTCTGTTGTAAATACGCGCAGCGCTATGAAGATGTTCTTCTCTCAGTATCACCCCGAGGCAGGAATGATGTCTGAACAAGTTTGCCAGAGATCAGTACTGAGAATCACACATTTTCGCTGTCTTGAATATATATTTTAAAATAAGTGCCAAAGCCCAAGGCTGACTTTCTAGTCTGGTGTTCTTCCTTCACAGAACATGGGGTCCAAGCTCTCCTTCCCTTTCAGTCATTTTTACCGATGAGGTAAGTCGTGAAGGTTTGTAAAACACCTGTCAGGCCGACTGTATTGTCCTCGGTCGCACCTGGCTGAGTGATGCCCTGGACGCGCGGCGACGGCAGCCCCCCAAGTGCCCTTATTTAGGGGCCACTAACTCAGATGTGTCCTCAGCCAGAAGCAGTGCTCTGTGTTATTTAAATCCTACCTTTCAAAGTCAACTTTTGTGACACGCAGTCACTTCATACGGGGTGTTGTCTTGATCCGTTTCCTTCCTGGATTAGATTCTTCCCAAAAGAGAGACAGCACTTCCATGCAGGGACAGGAAAAGACACCACTTCCACTGCGTGCACTAGATTTCGCTCTGGACGCTGTTGCAGTTTTGAAGGATATTTTCACATTTTACATCCATCCGATAATACGATTTAATTTGCGCTTCTGGCTGCTCTGGCTGTCTTTGTTCAGTTTGGTCCCAGCTCTCTCTTTGCTGACATTAATGCTGCATCGTATAAATGAAATTTCTACTTTTAAATACTCCTTCCCAGGCCCAGGAGAGGCAGGGGGGGAGCACTGTCACATGCGCCTTCAAACCTATATTATCCTCCCATTTTGGCTTTTTTTTTTAAATCATCTTTTCCCCACTTGTCAGTTAGTTTGACCTCTTACAAACTATCTGTTTATTTTGGTTTTTTAATCACGGTGACACTGTGCATTCCATTGCTAAACAGTGTGTACAACTTGTAGGTGGGATTGAATTTTTTAAAATTAGCAACAATCATTTTAAACAGAACCAGTTAACAAAATAAATATTCATCCTGTGTGTGGCAAAGGAGGGATGCGGAGCAGCCGAGTGTCCCTTCATCTGCCTGCAAGTTCCTAGCAGACGTCTCCCAATGATCTGCTCACAAAGGTTAGGTCACAATGTTTATATAATAAAATATTTCTAGCTTCTTTGGTCTTTAATGCTACGATTTAACGGTAAAATTTTAATTAATATGAAGACTCGTGACACGATATTAGTAACTGTATGTAACTGTATGTAAAAATTCTCATATTTCTAGTGCTGAAAATGTACTCTGCCTGTCTGTTATCCTTAACTGCTTGTCCTGGCAATGGGGGTAAGTGTCCGGAACCTGTCCCAGAATCCCTGGCCGCCCCCCGTGGAGGCGATATCCCGGATGAGACGCCACTCTGAAAATGCACTGAAAACCGGGGAGTTGGTAGTTTGAGTCCCATGTGAGTCCTTGCTGTTTAACACCGAACAAAGCTTTATCTGAACTGCTGCTGTGGAAATAAAGTTCTATAAAGGATTAATGTGTAGGTTACTATGATTACATGTTATTCATAGGTTATTCATAGATGCGTGAAACAAAGTAAAGTTAGAGGACTTTTCGAAATCTTGGCCAACTCAGTGCATAAAAAAGTACAAAAATAATTATTTTAAAAATAATAGTTAAAGTATATTTTTTATTTTAACTTTCACTTTGAACTCTAGTTTCCACACATTGATTGCGCGACATTTTCTGTCTGCAACAGCATATTTCATCCCACAAAGCCAAAAGTATCACGTCAATGTAAATTATTCTTTACTTGTAATAACATATTTAACGAATCAGAAAAATACGCGTTACAAAATATTTAATCTTAAATTCAATAATAGTTGTGTTAGGATGTCAACCCATGGTGTTAAGCGACACCATCTAACTTTGAATGTGTGAACTTAGTTCCACAGGTGACACGGCGCAGAAGTCCTTTTCAGCGACGGAGACGCCACGGATTCGCATGTTGTGTAGAAGTGGGAAAAGAACACCCTCTGCTTGCAGGTCTGTGACGCCGGAGCTTTTGGGTGGGAGAAATCAGTTTACTGGGAACACATCCTTGGCGTCCGTTCAGACCCGAGATCTTATGAAGTCTTTGCATCATCGTTCTGATTTGCCCTTATTTTGTTTGTCTTAGATTTATGTACCAGAAATTAGAACAAGTCCTCAACTTCCAGTCGGACTTGGCAAACGCCGGATTGGAAGTAGGGGGAGAATAGCTGGTTTCTACAGAATCGGGTGAAGAGGACTAGTGTGGGTGTTGTGAGATGAATTGTGACTCATGAGGTTTGGAACCACTTGACTTTGACCGGAATCTACACCATTGTCCTGTGAAGAAATAAATGACATATCTTAAGCTTAAGTAGGACAGTGGAAGAGTGGGCGGTACTTTATCTCGCAGCCGTGGCTCCAGGTTGGACCTGACTCGGTGCCCTGAGTTCGACGGTGTTTCGCGTTGCTTCGCTGTGCCCACAGTTCCACGGGGGTCAGCAGGATGGCCTGCTGTGTCTGCCATTAGCAGCCGCTAATATGGGAAGACATTTAGTGGCAGTATGGTGAAGGAAACCTTCGCAAACAATGGAAACGCTGTTGGACATTTGCCTGCAGTATGCAGGACATTTTGAACCCTGGACTGATTCACGGTGTCAAAAAAAAAAAAACACAGTTCCGAGTGGACTTGTATGCGCCGATTCGGTCAGTAAAAAAGTGATCGTCGGAACGCCAGTACGTTCCTTCTAATGCTGACATACTGTTTGCAAGTCCTGCTTCATATTTCTCACGTATGATTTCCACCCTTTTTTCTATGTTATGTTAAAGGCCAAAAGGAGCACAGCGGGCAGACGGCAGTTAGCCAGGAGGTGAAATGCCGTCTTCCTTTTTCAAACAGAGACGTATCCTTTTCCTATTATAGCACAGTTCCTGTGCCAACAGACACCTCTCTGCTGCGCAGGTCATGTCTGCTGAAGCCAGGGGTTCGTGGGTTTGTATTTGACCCGTGTGACAGCCAGTCTTAAAAAAATCAACGTAGGTAGTTGACGTTTTTTTACCAAACTTTCCCGTAAAAGTTTTGAGTTTAAAAGACCGCTTACGTGTTTGTCACAGACGTTTGGTTTGCGTCGTGCGGTCCTTATTTTCTAAACACGCAAGTTCACCTGGATATTGTGTAATTTCATAGATCACATCAACTGATTCACCGGGGGCGTTTGAACTCTGAAATGATCCTAGGAAGTTAAGAAGTTATTCTGTTCTTCCAGGCAAATGTTGGGCAAATTTACTTTGCTGCAGTAATAATCGGTGCCGTTGTCTTAAACAGCGTCTTCGGTCGACTCACACTCGTGTGACGGAGATGCTTTGCCAACTGTGATCGTATGCGAGTTCTGCCAGATTTGGGTTAGAAACCCTTTGATGCGTTTGGAGTTTTTGATGCAGCTGTGATGTGACGCGCCCGACTGGACCAGCTGTGAGATGCATTGTGTGTAACTTTTCACCACAGTTCAGATTTGCTATTTATTTTCTGTATCTTGAGGGGATTTAATAAGTCAGATGCAACAGCACGAGCCAAAACGGACTTATTTTCACCTGCAATTGGAGCAGTGTAGTTTATTTTGAAAAAGAGCAGTTGGGGGTGGAATGGTCGTGGGTGTCCGGGGGGTTGTAAACTCAGATGTGGTTTTTCATCGACCGAGGAGCCATGCTGTCTCCGAAAGCAAAACAACCGTCACCCCCCCCCCCCCCGGTTTGCAGCTGCAGTGGCTCTCCGGGGGGCGCTTTGCGGTCCCTGTGCAGAACCTAGNAACCGTCCCCCCCCCCCCCCCCGGTTTGCAGCTGCAGTGGCTCTCCGGGGGGCGCTTTGCGGTCCCTGTGCAGAACCTAGCCCGTCCATACACTCTGTGGATGTCAGTAATGGCAGACAGATGTGCTACCTTGTTCTCGCCTCCGCTTTCATGTGAGGGCCGGTCCTCCAAACCGGGCGGCGTCTATCGGCAGGCTGACGCTCCCTCCGTGAGCTCCGGGCTGCGAGAACTAACGGCAAAGCCTGGCGCCCGCGTCCATCCCAGGGCCCAACGGGCTGTGAGAATTACGATGGCTTCTGATCGTCAATCCCAGGCCGAACCTGCGGGAAACCGACAGCTTGTCCACGTTTGCGGTGGAAATGTAAATGATCGCTGTAATTTCTTCAGATCATATGTGTTTAATCCACTTTTTAGGCTGTTTGCAGTCAGCTGCGCTTCACTAAAAACAGGCATATTTGAACTGATAGTCTGTTTCTTTTGCGGTATTTAGCTCCTTATTTTTTTTTAATGCCACCAATGTTTTCTTGTGACACTTTTGTCCAAGGTGACTTACAGTTTTAAAGATTCAACGGTACAGTGATTTACCCATTTATACAGAAGGGTTTTGCTGCATCAGTTCAGAGGGTCCGGGGATAGAGTAACTGCTCTAATTTAGTCTGACTATAATGTAAGTGCTTTGCGAGGAAAGTCGACGGCTGTGTTTAATTCATCTATTTTATTTGTTTTTTCCCGTCACGTGGTAATGCGATATTCCGCCACATCATGAACTTTTTCCTTGAGAAACTGTCCGACCGACAACTCGCATGCAACAAACAAGACGGATTACAAATGTTAACAGTTTCAATATGTTTAAAAGTGAGTGAGGCACCTAAACACTGCGTCAAAAGCGTGTGCTGCTCTGCTTCGCAAACACCCCCCCCCCCCCCTTGTGGAATAAGTTACTCACAGAGCCTCGATTTGTCCAGTGTGTTGTGTTCTCTTGACCCCCCGGCCTCCAGACAGCCGAATCCCAGCTGGATCCCTTTTCACGAGTCCTGCAAGTCTTCACAGTCAAAGTGTGGGCTTCCTGCTGCCTCGCGTTGCCGTCACTGATCAAAACCACTCGCACACCCAGCGCACATGTGTCCGGGGGTTCCTTCCACGCTGTCCACACTTCGCGGGGGCAGACGGCTAGTGGTGGCGATCGGCGTGGCGTGTATTTGCGAAAGGGGATGACGACGCCGAGGCTCCGTTGTCCGTAAAGGAAATGACAACAAAGTGGGAATGTTTTCGGCCTTTTTCTCAGCATACCGCTGCAACCAGATACAACAACCTGTGTTAAATGACAGTATTTGCACCTGTCGAGTCCATCGGTGCGTCAGCAGACTTTTAGGACTTGCGGTTGGACTATTAACTTAAAAGCGATTTTAAGACTTCATACTAGCGATCGGTGGGTCAGCGAACGTCAGCTGCTGTCAAATTCAATGTGTTATTGTTGAAACCACGTGAGGTTTGCAAATCTGGTTCAGTTTTGCATTTGCACTGATATCACCCTTTGCCAGAATATTTAAATGCCTTTAACTTTTATTTCTGTACTAGTTTTTTTCAGACCTCCGAAGACATATTTTTCCTTGAACACCCACATTTTTGCTTTATACTGAGTAAAAAAATATTGCCTTTTCCTGTTTTGCATGGAAGTTTCATTACTAAATAAGATTGTGCACTTGAAGTAAAATAATATATTGCCGTTTTACCCGCCAGCCCGGTTCCACCATCCTGCTGTTCATCTGATCATTTTTTGAAGATGACATTTCAGCAGGTGTGCCTCTTAAGTTCATTCTTTTCACAGCACTACCCCAGAGCTGTGAAAAACGGGAGCTTTTATATATTTAGGCTGGGAACCAGAAAATGAGGTATTCTCCATTGCTTTCTGCAATCCCCATGGAAACTGTGAACTGGAGGGGCATTTCCTCGCTGCCTCTGCCATTTTTATGGCCGTCTACTGGCTGACAGAGAGCAAAGCTTCTCTCTCAGGAGCTGGCCTTCCCATACTGACCGTTTCGCTGACTTATAAAACATCCACTGACCCGCTGAACAACTGGAGCATCAGCCAGATGTTTCCGGAGCAACCGCTGCGCCGACTTCCTCCCAGTGCGTCACCCATAGGAGATACCGTCATCGCCCAAGAACATCTGACAGCCCTCTAGGCTCCGCGAATTGGCCGCGAACACACTGCCCCCTTTGTGCGTTCCTGGGTGTGACCCCTGCAGACATAAAGGGCACAGGTGCAGTGTTCGAAATTGCACATCCAACCTGTTTTCGCATCGGCGCTTAAAGGCGGAATTTCTCTCATTTTTAATGTCGTTTATGTCGACCCGTCACCTTGTCGGAGGCAAAAGAGTAAACGGAGCTTCTTTTCGGATTCAAACACGTAAAGGTGTTTTGACTTACTGCGTTTCGCGCCGAACTGAGAAGTAAGGAGCGTTTTCCTTCATCTCGCATTCCTGTTTTCGCGGGTTATAAAAATTCCACTCCAGAGGAATGTAATCCACCCCCTTTTCTGAAACCTACGTCTGCTTGTTTCACCCTGAGTGAATAGGGTCTGTGATTTATCATGACACAGCATTTCACTGTCCAACTGCCAGCCTGAGGAATGTAGAGGAGAAGTGAACTTGCAAACTCTCGCCGTTACAGGTTACTCGTGACCTTGTTCGCAATTCAATGGGCCCCAGGAGCGCTGACCCTTGCTGCTGCCAGTGAGTGAAAATAATAACATTCACCATTTTGAACTTTTAAACTGAGCCTCCAATTTTCAACTCATTTCCCCCATTCCTCAATCTTTAATGCATGTCTTTATGATGGCACTAAACCGGCAGGGGCTGGTTAGTCCAGTTTTTTGTTTAACTGCTTCTGTTGATCCATAATTTTCTTTGCAGCCTGACAAGGTGTGAGTCTGAAAATGGTCCGTTTTATGAGGCTGTTTCACGGAGCGAAAAAAGGATTACCTGGGATTCGGTGTGGCTTGCCGTTTCCAAGGAAACGAGGAGTGACAGCAGAATCTGACTGCTGTGCCTCTAGTCTAGCGTGACAGTCGGTGACAGCAAAGCGTATCCATGCAGTCTTCTACATGCCCATCTCTTTCACAGAATCTTTTTATTAGACGAGTGTTTGGTGCGAACAATTCTTTAAACTTCCTTTTAATGTTGCAGTACATACTGTTCTCCTCTCCCGGAGTTTGGTACCTTTCAAAACACCCTTGTGTATTTCCAGAAATGCGAAGATAGAGTTTTTAATCCTTAATTTGATGTTTTTGGTTAAAACAGCTGTTGGCTTTTCCGAACGCGGGTTTAACAAGGGCGTTGAGGCCAATTACAGTGGCGTGGTTTAGGCGCCACCAAGTGGCTAAGAGCATAAACAGCAGGCAGGTCCATAGCCTGTTAATCCAAAAAGTTCCTTCCATCCATCCATCCATCCATCCATCCATCCATGGCTGGGAGAGTATACTGTACACTGTGTAAGATGCGACATGCATGTGTATACACTATGGCCAGTTCACAGTGACCAGTTAACTTGAAACACATGTCTTTGGACTGTGAAACCAGAGCACCCGGTTTCAGAAACTTGTCATCAATCCTTGGTGGCCTGAGAAGATACGACTTTGCCAGGTTCGTGCCCTGCGCTTTCAGGATGGACAGGATCACCGTGACCATCCACTGGACAAGTGGATTGTGAAAATGCAAAACGTGTAAAATGAGGATGGTTTACGGTATGTTTTGTGAGGAATATCTGGTTTACCACAGTTTAGTGAATAAAAAAAACAAACTTAATCATCCTATATTTGATAAAAACCGCACGACAGAAAGAGAAATGTATTCTACATTTTTTTTGATCACTCATTTTCTTAAAGAACTCCGACTTTCGGGACCAGATGAAACGCCGTGGTTTGTGTGAGAACTGGAAAGTATGCAACGTGCTTTCGGAAAGGAGCTATCGCTGCGTTTTCCCCCCGAGCGGCACGACAGGTAATCCCCGCCCTCCTGGGCTGTGGGTTCGGACGTGGGTTCGAATCCCGTTCCGTCTCGGCGCGCTTCTGCCCGTGTTTTGTGTTTGGTCCTACAGTCCAAAACGTGTGTTTCGGCAGCAATTTTGAATGTAAATCTCTGCCACGGTGTTCAGGTGAGCGAGGGGAAGAGTGACCGGCTGCCCTGCGATGGACTCGAGTTCTGAAATCGCGACCAAGTCCCAAAACAAAGAGCCTCCGCAACGACTGCACGGAGCTTGTTCTAAAAACGTCCCGTTCTGATCCACTTTTTCGTTCTTTCATCTTCCTGAGCACTTCAGTTACCTGTCATTTCCGCTGAGCAAACAAAGCGTTGAAGGGACAATGCAGCCTTTGAGCAGACAGGCTCCTTTGTGGCACCTCTTCACTGTCTTCTCCACAGAGGAAAACATTCCCCCCTGCAGGGCTCCTGTCCGCCTTCCACGCTGAGCACATCTGACTGAGAAACTTGATAAAAGAGTTTAGTCCCAGCAATTACCTGGCAATTAAAATGATTTATCGGCTAAACTTAATAAAACTAACACGCAAGTGTGGAGATTATTTTCACATGCAGGTGTATAACAATGAAACGTTTGCCAGCTGTGTCGGTGCCTGTGATTTTTTTTTTTTTTTAACTCTGAAACTTTGGAAAACGAATAAAAGTCATACATGTGAGAACACGTTTACACGACCGTTTGTCCACGCTAAATAAATGCCGCGCACTTTTTGTAAGAGCAGCTGAAAAAGTCACAAACACTTCAAGAAAACACCTAACATTGAATATTTTTGACAAAACTTGTGCGTCTAGCTATTCCGTCACACGGTTGCAGCCGCGTGCAACGTATGAAGACTAGAAGGGAGCGAGTTCTTTCGATAATAAAGTTTTAAACAATAAAAGCCACTATTATAAACGATTCTGCTCTCCTCAGATGAGGCCTTTGTGGGATGTAATTCGCACTGAATTGTTTGCAGAAATTAGACGTGTTTACAAGGACGCGAGATAAAAATCAGGCCATAAGGAGGGGAAAATGTGGCGAAAGTACGAAACGTGATCAAAAGGCATTCAATGCTGACAGTTTTTTTTTAAAAACACTAAATATTAATATTTTGCTTTTTTCTTTTCCAAACAGGGAACCTCGGCCCGGCTCTGCGGGTTACATTAACACGGAAAATAGAGTTTATCTAAATTACAGGGTTTTAATTGCAGGCCTGCAATTTAGGCGGAGATGGACATAAATATTTCCCGCGCAGTTATCTGCTCTTCCCTCCTCGGACTTCCATCCCTTTGAACGTTTGATGGAGGAACTGCGCTCATTCCGTCTGTTTAATAGTTGTGTCCCGCGCTTCCCAAATATAGACGATTTCCCACCGCTCGCGGGGCGGTGGTACTATTAGAGAAAAAAGTGCTTTTTACCCATAAAAACCATATTTCCCCCCTCAGATTTGTGCGCTAAAACCACATGTGAAAGTGTCTGCGACGGAGTGTAGTTATTGATGACAGGAGTAGAGAGGTTGGCTCACTTCCTCGTGCTGAACCGGGCTCGGCTCTGGTAAGATTATTATATTTTATTTTAACCCTACAAATATAACTTGCTTGTGCTGTGAAATAAAGCGAAATAGAGGCGCTGGTCCGTGTAGAAGTTGAGCGTGAACGATGTTGAAGAGATGCGATGGAGGAACCGAGTCGCTGAGTTGGCTGAATCTCGATGCCAGTGTCTGTCTGAGAGGACAAAGAAAGAAGTAAAACTGGCAAAGAAGACGAGCTTTTTGGACTTTGATGTGAAAAACCAGCAGCAGCCATTTTAACTGCCCCGCACGTTAGGTGATGGATGGGACGTTTGCGGTGTGAGGCGAACGGAGCGGAGCGGAGCGGTTCGTTAAAAATGGTCGATGAAATGAAAGATTAAACGCACAGCGACAAACCTCTGTTTTTGTTGTTGTTGTTTTTGTTCTTCCTTCAGTCAGCGAGTTGTTCTTTCTCGTGGATTTAAAGAAACTCGGACAAAAAAAAAAAAGACCCCTCCATTTTTGCCCACGAAACTAGCAGTTTGCTGGCTGTTGTGACATTTCATAATGGAAACGCATTATGGCAAAATGCAGAGTTTGGTATTTTTCTCCTCAGATTTTCCCTCCGTACCGGTCGCTTCACCCACCAAACACGGCTGTTTCCCACCTCACAGGAGAACCAAAATCCCGGGCCGGTGTCCGTCGCTCATATGGAGTTAATGTCCAGTAACTTCATATTTCACGTTCACCTCAGAAACGCAGCGGGGGGTGAGTAACTGTCCACCGTGTGGACATGTGCGCTTGTCTCCCTTTAGAGAAACTCCAGGTTAGTCGGTTTCTCACAACAACCTGGACAAGGTTTTAATTTATGTTACACGCCGACAAAAACCCCCCTCAAGCATCTCTAACCTGTACATGGTGGCATCGCAACTGACCGACTTTATTAATAAAGTTTTCCTGTGAGAAAACAGTGCAGCACACAGGACTGAAATGGCCGCTGAACTTAGTTAAACAGNTGCAGCACACAGGACTGAAATGGCCGCTGAACTTAGTTAAACAGCAAGCTTTTAAAGCTCTGCTTTACAGTGGTGTGAGACATTGTCATATTTTTTGGGGGGGGGGGGGTTAACACCATATTGTGTTTAATCCCCCAGCAGTGATGGCGCAAGATGTCCCTGGAGGCAGATAAAAACAGTTTTCTGGTTTCCAGGCAGAGAGGCGCATCGGGTGTCTTTCAGGCTGCCGAAGACAAGGACGACGTCCCAGGGATGGAAGAGGACAGGTGATGATGCTACGTGACCGCCAAACTGTGCTGTTATTATTACTTCATATTTTTTCAGATATCTTTGCCCGGAATAACTTAGCGTTAGATACGCTGTATTACGTTACTGACACTGATCCACGCAGATGACCGTGTAGAGTTTCCAGTTCATGCCTGTTGTCTGTGGGAGGAAACCTGAGCACCTGAAGGAAACTCACACAAACATAAGGCAAAGGCGCAATACTCTGCGGAGACCGAATCAGACCCGGTTTCGACGTCGGCCGTGAGGCCCCGGCGTTGCTTTCCTGCATTTTATAGGCACGAGCCAAGTATCAGTGGGAGGACCGTCTTTTTTGAAGAGATGTCGACTTTTTGGTTACAATTTCAGAGATTTTTCAAGGAAAGGAGAACTACCTACACTTTCACATTGAGCCGGATGTTTTTTTCGCAGTCATTTAGGTTGCTTCCTCACGGGTACCGCAGTTGGTCTCGAACCAACAGCTACCAGATCGAAAGACCGTGGTTTTTGAACACTACTCTCTTTGCCACCGTATCCTTACACGCTTTTAAGGAAAAAAATTGAAGCATATACATTCTGAACTGAAGTAAACCTTTTGCCACTGGGTTGGACATGACTTTAAATTTATTGGCAATTTGACATAGCCACAACAAGGTTCAGGCTATGAAAATGAAATTAAAAGTAGAAAAGGTATTTTCCTCCACTAGCCTAGGGCACTTTCATTTACAGACTTGGTGTTAAATGCAAACTAACTAGATATTTTATAGAGTGTACACTAAATGAATGAAACTTCCAACCATTCCTGTGTGTAACTGGCACTGGACTTGAAATCTGACCGTTTTTCTTAGCTGCCTGAGAGCTTATGTCCATATTGATGTGTTTGATGCTGTAAAATGAACGTGCTGGAACTTTCCCTGTCTTTAAGGATTAAAGAAAATGCCATCGCCTCTTTTCAACATCAGGGTCTAGTACTTGCTGTGCAGCCACCAGTATTAAGCCGGCCAGGAATTGTGCACTTTTTGGGTCTGGCAAAATGTGTGCTTGCTGGGGTGTCTGAGAAACACGAATAACTGACGTACGCAACCATTTCCTCATTCTGTTTCTTAGATTATATTTAACTATGACTTTTTGTTCAGTTTTTAACTCGCTCAAAAGTAATACAACAGACATGCCCGACTTAAACGATGTTCCTCATCTCCTCAGCATTATCCATTCCATCGTCTGCTGCTCCCCTGGCCGGGTGTGCAGTTTTCTTCTATCTCTCCAGCTTTATAAATAAGTCCATGTATTTTTTTTTTTTTTTTTTTTTTTAAGAAAATGTTACGAGACAGGGAAACTGTGTTCATCTTTAATATTTTGTCTCTTTTATGACAGTTTATATGTTACATTTTTGTGTATATGAAATTGCTTTCTCAGATCCAATTTTTGGTTTATAATTATTATGGAATTATAACAATGATTCATAATATTTATAGGTGAGTTTATTACCGAGCACTTAATGACAAGGGGCAATTGCTGTCACTGGCATATAAATATGTTTGGGCCCTGATGAAAGCTTTTTTTGTTTTTCATGCAGTGTTCTGGAAATGTTGAGTTACTCCAAATTTACAGACCTGGAGACATGGCTATGTATGCCTTCATCCCTGCTGCCGAGGAACTTGGAATCCCTGTATGCCACCTCTCAGCCCCCACCCCACATTGAAACTGTTGAGACTGAGAAGAAACACAGGTATCTTTTGAATCATTTTTATGCGTTATTTAGTGTTTTTTACGATTTGTAAGTTCCCCAGTTGCGGTGCTACTGTTTAATGTTACTCCAGTCCTGTCAGTTATATAGGTTGGACTAGATCACCTTAGAGATAAATATTTGAACTCTCCACGTTAAAAAGACATCAGGATACAATTCCAAATGTCTGCTCTGCCTGTGGTTTGTGTCAGCTTCTGTAATATTGTAAATGGGATGAGATAACTTAAAAAATATATAATCCACGCAGGAGAATTTGTATGGAGAAATCGTGGTTCTGAGTCGACAGAAACTTTACAGAAAAAGTCTTTGTGTTTAGCCTCGACAAAACCTTTCAATGGTAGGCCGCACTATTTGTGGGATGCGCTGATTCCGTGTTATTTCAATGTTCGTATCTTCTGATATGAAGTAAAAGTTTACTTTGCTTAAAAAATTAACATGGCAGGCAGTGGTGCCCACAGTGTACATGAAGAGATATCACAAAGATGACAGGTTTTGACCTTCCCCCCTTACAGCAAAAGAACAGTATCATGGTCTGAATGATATATTTTGTGCCATTCTTGGGAAGTTGTCAGATTTCTGAAAGTCAGACATTGTATAACCTGCTCCCCAGTCAGTTGGCATTGTTGTCTAGTTTCACTGTATCGTCTTCATTTCCTGACTGACTTTTACATCATGGACTTTTTCCTGGGTCTTTCAAACAAGACTAAAGAACAGCATATCATCCATTTGGGATGTTTCTCTAGACGGCCTCTTTCACCATTCATTTTTACTTTGCTGCAGTTAATTCAAGCCTTTTTCCCCTACTGAATCTCTCATTAAGGTCATATCACTTCTGCCCTTGGATTTAATGACTACCTTCTTGCAGAACAGCACATAAAAGAAAACCTCTTTAAAAGCTGATATGCAGAGCTTTCTCTACATTACTCTCACAGGAACACAACATTCTGAGTGAGACAGGTCAAAATCTGCTGAGACGGTAGATAACAGCATCTTAGTCAGACATCATAAAAATGTGTCATTGGTTGCCCTGCCTGACAGTTCATAGTTTGTGAATTTAAAAGAAAATGATTTAGACCATGACATAGAGAATCATACATTGTTATTTTTACTTCTTTCTTTGTTAGGTCAATTTCTTAGTTGTCTCGGATGAAGTGCAACTGAAGCATTCAAGTCTAGTGTATAACCAAATTTTTCATGATTTATTAAGTTTATTTTAAAAAATGGATAACTGCAAAACAGGGTACATCAGTGATAGATGTTACTTAAACCAATAGGTTATGAGGGTCTAATTTCCTTCCTGTATTTTCCTGGTGGAGTAGCTTAAATACAGTAGCTACTAAATATAGGGCTTGACTTGAGGAAATCCATCTGAATGGTTGCTTTCAGTGTTGGAAAAAAAAAAACAATATAAAATCAGAGGGCTTACATGCTTTTAAGCAAAAACAAATGTTTTTCTCTACAAAGGTTTAGTTCTTCTTATTTCTTAAAATTTTAAAACAATTCAATGTTTTATTGAGCTTTGCAATAAACAGACACAGAATGTTAGACAAATAATGTTACATGAAGAACTTGTTGATGTTGCCAGAAACATCCATCCAGCCATCCACCCTTTAGCCTTAACTGCTGCATCCTGGTCAGGGCTGCATCCCTGGTACCGGGCGATGAAACTTCTCCTGCTTGGGACACCAGTCCATTGCAGGGTAAATTGAAACATATCATGTGTAGATAACGGATACAATTGGCGAAAGGCGTCTGCTAAATAAATCATAATAATAAGTAAATCAGAATACAGGCAGTAACACTGTAAGCTGGTTTGGAAAAGCTGCCAGTTAGACACAGTTCTGGTCACCATTATTGACATCCTGCCATTTTAGGTATATCACATACAGTATCTCCTGAGAACAGCTGGGCAGGGAAACGCCTTTAGTCTACATACACTTGTTTTTGATGCAGAGCAACACAGGGAAAAACAATTGCAATGTAAAAAAGGACGTGTAGAAATAGTATTAAAAACTGAAAAATTGCCCTGACACAATTATTGGCCCCTTTTAAACAATTCCGGTTTGTTTAATTGGAAGATCTAGATTCTCATGGCAGTGAGATTAGACTCACCTGTGACAAATTGCCAAGACTCACGTGAGGAATGATGGCTGTAATGCTTAAACTGTTCCTTCCTCTGATGAAGACAAGAGAGCTGTCTGAGACTGGAAAAAAAGCTATCATCACTAAATGTGGCAGGTAAAGAGGGTACAAAGCTATCTTTAGAGACCCCTAGCAGACAAGTGCAAGAAAGTTATAGGTGATTCCAAGCTGCGTTTGGAGGCGTTATCATTGCTAAGGGCTGTTTGCCCGAGTATTAGGGGGGAAACAAACTTACAAGTTGAGTAAACATTATAAAATGCCCCATTATTCCTAAACACGCTGCGTATGAGGCCCTTAAAATGCAAGGGTGCCAACAATGTCATATTCTGATGTTGCAACCTTTGCACCGGAACGATGTAATGTAAAGAATGACTGACGTGGACAGCGTCGGTGCTCTGTTCCTGGAACGACTTGTGAAAAATTTAATTTATAAATCCAGTGCCTGTTAAAGCGAGGTGTAAATCCAACTGTTAAATAGGGGCTGTCAGTGTGGCACATGTGTGTCTGTTCTTCTTTATTGCTGCTTGTCTTAATTGGCAGTCCATCTTTGTGCATCTTACAAAGATGGCCTCAAGAAACACGGGTGGAGACGAGCACTCGGATAGAACGTGAACACGAGTCCCACCTATAGCCAGGTGTGTCTGAACATGTTCAGAAAAGGTGTGGGAAGCGATGCCAGCGCCAAACACGAGTTTTTGTCCGTACATGAATCTTTGCTGCTGTTGCTGATATAATAACCAGTTGACACCTTGCCCAATATTTTATCCCTTGAAGAGATTTGGGCAAACTTTGAACATTTATCTTCACGAAGGTTGTATTTGTCTGGATTAAAGGGATAATTCAAGCAGTTAAACTAAAGCTGAGGTTCGCTCAGTCGTTTCAGGCCAGTGTTTCCCAGTTTCTCCACTAGAGGACGACGTCCCAACATTAACCGGGGTGAGTTTGTGCTCGAGTCCAGCTTGCGGACAGCGAGTTTATTCATACGGTTTTGCTGTTACACAGTATGACAAAGTGATTATCTATTATGTGCAGATGTGTGTACTTTAGGTCTAAAGAATTTATTCAGACAACATCTCGTGCCATAATTTTTCACTTTCTGCAATGAATGCCTCCATTTTTTTGTCTTAGCAAAGTGATAGGGGTGTGTCAGCTTTGAATGTTTGAAGAACAAATCCCCAGGAATGTGGAGTATTCGGTAATAATGCTACTGTGATGAATGTTTAAGTCAGGGGTGTGGAAGTGTGTGTCATGTAAGTGGTAGGGAACCTGCTTGTTTTGAAATAACAAAGACTTGGACGAGCTTGATTGGTCACTGATGCGCTTTATATTGCATGTGTTACAGCTGCGCAACCAAGTCTGGAAATGTCTGAACAAAAGCAGTGTTTTGCTATGTTTTGTGTTCTTACACATTGGCTTGGGTAATGTATTAATCATCATGAGTCATGTGTCATTTTTACTCTGACACATTTTTCTCCTGTTTTTATTGGGGCAAAAAATGGGGCTGTGGAATTGGAAAGATAAATAAAATTGCCGAGTTTTAATTTTGTTTACTCAAGATTTAAAATCCTGTTTCTAGTGGTTGGCTGTGACAAAAGAAAGGCCAGCATTGTTGTTCACTTAGCAGATGCCTTTAGTCGGTATATTGTACATAAGTGAGAAATCAACAGGTGCTGTAAGTGTACAGGACAGTGCGGTGTCAGCATATATTTCCAATTTCTTTCACTGGGATTAAACGGAGTGTTTGCCTGCAGCTGTGTAATGTTGCCGCTCTTCATGTTTGTGCGCTTCCTTCACATTCCTCCCACGTTCCAGAACCATGCTGTTTTGTCTTTGTCTTTGCTGATGATAAAGGACAACTGGCCTTTTCTCGTGCTCACAAATGGGTGGATGAGGTACTGTCGTTAAAGCAGCAGGTGGCGCTGTTGCACTTGTACTCTGGTTCCGTTACGAGCTGTGGCGTCTACTTTTTTTATTTTATTTTTTTTTGCAACCACACAATCGTGGTGAAGTGGTTTTGCTATTGTAAATGTATGGTTAAATCAGACTTATTTTTCATGAAACCCCTGATCTTGAACCAATTCTCAGAATGTTGGTTTGCATAATTTTATTCAAAGGCCAGCATTGACTTTATATAGTAAAATTATAGATACTTAATATTTCTGTGGTCATCTGCTTCATGGTACGTATACCACAAAGTTGATGAACAATAGTGAAAATTACGTGAAAAGAGAAAGTAGTATGTCAGGCTGTAGATTGATTCCTTGCATCTTTATATAGTTTAACTCAATTTTTATTTAATTCAGTCTAAGAATATTACATGTTTGCTCCATGTGAGAGAGAAGGTGAAAAATGGGTCATTTACTGTAAATGCAATTATGTGAAGATTGACTGAGCATCAGTCAAGAACAAGTTCACCATGTGTTGTTGTTGACTGGACTCTATAGTATTATTTATGGACATACCTTTCCTGCATTACTCTTCAGTTTCCTTTCATTCTTTAAGTATCAAATGGGTTAAAATGCTAAGTAAAAACAAACCGTCATAAAGTGTAACACAATATTTCTCAGTATAATCGATTGAAAGGTTTTTGTGTTTGAGCTTATGAGGATGTTGCCTCGTGCAGCTGTGACATGCAGTTCTTACTGTATCTGTCTTTTGAGGACAGGGCAGGATGGAACATGGAAAATGTCTGCCATACAAGTGAGCAGAGAGGTGCAGGAGGGAGCAGCGTACTATAAGTCACCAGGAGGAATTGCTCAGGAAACACTGGTTTGCTCAGTATAGTTTCACTGGCCTCCTCAGGGAAATGGGTGACTTGCCACCCAGCTGTTGCCAAATTGAAGAAATTGTGCTGTCAGTGGTACCTTAGTCACTACACAGCATTAGTTTGCACTAACTAGTGGAACTTTTATTTATTCCGTCATTGTAGCAGCATTAAGACAGATGCGTACACAGGGATAATTCTAGCTGCTTCCTGGAAAGTCCAAATTGTACAAAAATGCATAAATCAAGGTGGCCGTATGGGGCCCCTAAGAGGATATGACCTACCTGGACGATGGCTTTGGTGATGCTATGAATGACCCTAACAAATGTCAGCTTATTCCACACAATTGGGCATGTTGTGCATCTGAAAGACTGTCAGTCATCCTTTAGCTAACATGTAGCGCATCAGTGTATTCAGTATTGGTGTTTGTGCTGGATTGGCATCCCATCCTGGGGTAATTCCACAGCGTGGCTTCCAGGCTCTGCACCGTCATGACCCTGGCCATGATCAAGTGCTTAACAATAATGGACGGATGGTATTTTGTGTGCAACTGATTGCTTTCCGCTGCACTAAATCAGTCACTGTGCTGTAATTTTCACCACAGCGGACTGTTTAAGTATGAAGTTGGCATGCAGTACTGCACGCTCCTGGTTTTCTGGTAGGATTTACTTTGTTCCTGGTAAAAATGGCCATGTTTTTACATGTGACAGCATGTTTTGAACAGGAAGTCACAGATGACATGCAGTAGGACCATCATGTGGAAGTTGTCAGTTACCCCAGAAGGGCAACCAGCTCTCAGATCAATCAGTTTCACCACAATTACCAACATGGTATGAAACACAGAAATGAGTTCAGCAAGACTTTGGTGCTATAATGAATTACCTTCTCTTTTCAAGAAAAAAAACAAAAAAAATCCTGACAATTAAGGTTTTTCATATGTCTAGTTTTATGTCCCTGTTAGTGCCATTTTAAGTATTTGTTCTTTAGTCCATCTTGGCATCTAGGCGTATGATAATTATTTAGTTATTTTTAGCTGAACTGACACTTGTTAAAAACTTGAACCCTGTGCCTAACTTGGCCATATGGTTACGGACAGTGAGTGAGTGACTGGGTGTTTCCCAGTCCGCAAAGGAATTCAATGAAGAGCCTTCAGGTAACAATTCCGTGGCTCACGCTACCAGCTAGCCAATTATTAGCCTTTTCTGTTCAGTAATATCTTGGTCAGTGCTTATTTCTTCAGCTTTCTCACTTTTGTTTACTTCCCCATCTGAATACATTAATAGTAATTCAGCAAGCATTCAAAGGTACTGCTTTTTCCCCATTACTGATGCAGCAGCTAATGGTGGAATAAATGCCCCACATTCTAGCTGTTTTGCATAATGGGTATTTAAATAAGTCGGTGGTACTTAACTGCCAAGTTTGTGCATCTGTATGCTTACAGTGCACGACTGAGAGCTCTATTGTATTTTTCCAAAGGTGGTGTTCTCAATTCTCAACGTGTTACGTCGGTGACCTAAATGTTAGGCTTGTTTTTTCAAGTCTTAAGGGGCTGGTTTTGATATTGTATGGACTAGTTTTGTACAATAACTGTAATGTTCATGACACTTCCATGCATATTGAAAAAATTGACTGGACTTTTGCTTTAACTGTTCAGTGGATGATAAAGGGCATGTTCACAAAAATATTAGTTAGGATAAAATCTTCCATGTCATGAGTTTGTTTACATGTTTGATCAAGTATTTTATGCTGAGTTTTCTAGCTTTATATTTTGGTTAGAAGCGACTGCATTCAATAGTAATAACTTTGCATGCAGAAATGGTGTAATGTATTGCCAGTCACTAGAGTGTTTTCAGAACTTTTATAATTACAGAGAAGTGCGTTTTGGAGAAAAAGTGTAGATAATTTGTGGGTGTGGACTAAACAAAACGATGCCAAAAACATCAGAACATAAGAACATTTTGTGGTGAGTTTAGGGAAATTTCATTCTAGTATTTAGGAAAATCCAAGTCCAGTATGATGGGCATTTTGGAAACTCAAAAGGTTCCATTCTGGGTTCAGTCATTCTTGCCATGTATGTCAACTATATAAATCATAATGTTTCTTTGACACTCCAAGGTGTCCATAATGATTTAATGATTGAAAAGGTGTTAAAATACAATTAAAGGCTAATGGTAAGACCTTCTTTAGACTGTCGATTCTTTTATTACCAACTTGAGTTGGTGGCATTTAGATTAATGGGCCCATTGAATGACTGACAGTGAAACTCCAGTTTTATATTAGAATGGAGTTTAAGCTGCAATTGGCTTCTTTTTTTTAAAATACTAAACTGTAGCTAATTAAATGCAAGCCTTATGTAGTAGACTCTGCAATAATGGTTGCACTGTCTGCCACGTTGCGGTAAGTCTAAGTGCCCCGAGGTAAGCAAACTGAATAATGCTATGAAAAGGATTTCACTTCCCTCCGGATATTACAGGCAATCGCCTACTTTAGCCTGTCGGCCCATTAAAGCACCTTTACCTCCATGCCTGTGTTCCTTTATCAAAATGCATTCTCAGTCTTTCGTGGCTGCTTTTCCGTATTCCTATAGAATATGACAAAGGATAATGAAGACCTCTTTAGCCTGCGCTATGATCGGGGAACTTTGCCAAAGCAATGTTTGGTGTCATTGTTTAACTTTTAAATGTTGCTTATAAAAAATGAAGGTTTGGTAATACACAGGTATTTTATTTATTTCTGCATAATGGGCTTGTTTTTATTGTGGCCAATTGTATTTTCCTTCTGCTGCTTTTTACCTCAAAGAACTGAATAAAATTGAAGTGACATTTTAGAAAATAAACAAACCCATTTTCATTATCCTCTACAAGTGGAAGGAGATGCTGACTGACTGAACTTGTTTTATTTAATGCCTTCATTTTAACCTGAACAACAACAACTCAAGTAGCTGCCTATAAAAGGGATTCAAATTTCAACTACATCCAATCCTCTCCTGAGCATCCAGCAATGGTCCACGAGAAACTACTTTTAGTTTTTCTTGTACAAATGCAAAATGATAGTGAACCTCAAATCTTGAACCTATGCAACACTAATCATTACAAACTAACAATTCAACTGTAACACTTTAGTTTAACATTCATTTGGTTGTTCATTCCATTGGTTTTCAGACCACCTGTCCAAACTGTGTTTTCTTGATATGGGGGAGAGATCCAGAAATGTCAGGATCCCAGTTACATGCACTGCACACACAAGGGCAGTAGGTTTCACAGACCACGTGTCACGGGCAGGCAGAACACGAGCACACGGGACACACACAGTCCAAGAGGATATGAGTTAAAAATCCTGCAACTACCACAATTGTCCACACGTTTAGTGAAGGAATTAGTGGGTCTGAGAACCGCTGCTTCAGCACACAGTGCGAGCTGGCAAATTATGCAAAGCTGTTCCTAAAAATGTAAGCTATTTTTAAAGCAGGATAAAACATGCTGTGTCACTTGTCTTTATGAAAAGATTGCCCTGTGGATGGCTTCGTGTCAGATAATTTGTGTTTTTCAGCTGAGGCGTTATTCATGCAGAAAAATTCCAAAGTCAGACTTGTCTAAATTAAAAAAGTTCCAGGGTTTAACTTTACCCCCTCCCCACTTTCCCTGTAAGCTGTAAACTTTACAAAGAATGTTTTGGTTTTCAGACGCGGCACACTACATGAATATTTTTCTTTCGTGTGGTCACCATTTCAGGTGATTAACATTTTATTCACTTTTTTGGCAGTTGGAATGTCCAATTTTTTTTTAGATGTACAATTGTCCTTTCATAACCTAATAAGTGGCATCCTGATGACCTTAGAAAAATGCTTTTACGTGACTGTCAAGATGCACAGTACGCACGCTGTCTTTTAAGAAGGCAGCTGATTTCCCATTTGTTCTTTTGTGCTGCTGTTTCCGTGAATGGTTTTAGTGGTGTGGGAGAAAAAATAAAGAACCCAATAGGATAAAATCCCTTTTTGTAGTTCAGAAATGTGTCATCTACCCTCCTATCGGGTATCTAGAATGTCCATTGTTCTTGATTTCCTGTGATCTGGACAGCATTCAGACTTCAACAAATGATTTGCATTAAGGTGTAATACAAAATTCATGATTGGTTCTGAAGGCTGAGTTGGTGCTCATGAGACACTCTGCCTTACTTGTGATTATGTTGCAGGCTGGGCTGATGAGTAGGGCAGCGCCTTGGACTCCACAAAGGAATAAAGTTGTACAAAGACGTCAATATAATATTACTACGTGTTTTTTTTTTTTTTAAAGGACATTACAGCTTGATGCTCGGCTAAAAAAGCTTTGGGATACACAAAATGCTCAGCTTGCAAAAGCTTCTGGAGTATTTTACGGGACACAGAAAGACTGGGTCCTACCGAAAGGGATCGTGGAAAAGTCGGAGCTATGCTGTTTCAGACATCAGGTACCTCGAGAACTGAGCTAGTAAGGTTTGTGTCTGGGGACAATCGGAAAAATGGAATGTAGAGAAATATACTAAGAATATTGCGGTTCCATTTACTTACTGCAGTAATGAACTAAAAAATACCTTTTTGTTGCCTGAATTTCTCATATTTCTTAACGTGTTTTCATAGTCTTGGTATTTTTTTATACAGTAATCTAGTCTGTATAAAATTTAAAATGATAAATTGTCATAACTATATAATGCATTTTGTCTGAGTTGTTAGTGTAACAAAAATTCTTGAAAAATGACCTCACTGAGTCTATTTGAAAAGTGATAAATTGACTTTAATCAGGCAAGAGGAAAGAACTGAAATCAATTTGTTGTGCACTTAAAATTCATGCAATATAGTATTGAAGGGCCCGCAGAGAGCAGCAAAAGTTAAAAATGAGCTCCTACAATAACTTTAATTTTGTTTGTTATAAATGTGAGATGTTTAATTCGCATCAGGCTGCCTCATTACACTGTGCAGCACGATCTGCGCGTGTGTGCGTGCGCGCGCGCATGCTCTGTGCAGCCAAATCCTGGTGTGTTGTGCTACAAGGTGTTTTGCAGTGTTTGTGATTTTTTTTTTTTTTTTGGGGGGGGGGTTGAAGCATCACTTTCTCCATGAGATAGCAATTTCAATTATTTCTTAAGTATGCATTTTCACAAAAGGTAACCTTTCAGGAACCAGTTGGATGTCTAAATTGAGGGATGATGGTTCTGTGTAACCTTATGATTGATGTTACCTTCAACTTTCACCAAAATGAAACTGTCAAATATTGCAGGTAGCGTTGAGTGTTTTGTAAATTACAGATGACCAGTTCAAACTCTGTTGCTGTGATACTCTTGGCCAAGGTGTTTGCCCTCATGGCTTCCAGTAAAAAACACCCTGCTATATCCATGTTTTGGTATAAATCTAACTATAAGCCAACTTGAATGAAGACATCTCCAAGTAAAGGTTAATAAAATGCAGAATAGCATTTAACATACAAAATGTGATATACACATTTTTCAAAATCATGATTTTCCTGATGTAACCCAGTATCAGTAAATTAAACTGTTACTGCCTTGTTGCCATTGAGAACCCATTCTGTGTAATTGAAGCATATCTGGAATTCTCTCTCCAGACAGCTGGAAGGGGGAAGCGTATTCTTATCAACATCCACGATGGCTCCTCAGTCCTCTAGGTCACCGTCACCTGTTACCACAAGGTCACCATTGCCCTCTTTGCTGGAATCCTCAGGAAACTCTGGCCAGAGGGAGGTTAGTGTTAGGAAGCGGCGGCGTCTGGCTGCAAGTCCTGGGGGACTTCACTGGAACTCTTCAGGTAGAGTAATCTTTGCCTTTCTCTAGAAACAAAATTTTCCATTCTTGTTCTAGCCTTTTCTCAAACTGCAAACATACGATGCATCAACAAGAAGAAAACAATTAGGATTTCAGTCACTATTCTAAACTTTTATGGTCTAAGTTGTCAGAGCTGAAGTAAGTTATTTGTTTGAACAAAATTAAAAACTGAAATGTGCCGATTGCAAAAGTATTCAAATCTCATTCATTACCGTTTCGTACAGCCACCTTTTGCTGCAGTAACGGCTTTAAGTCTTTTTAATATAGTAATGACTGTATTAATCTGTGTGCAGTCAGATTTAGAAAGTGTTCCTGCTGGGTTTTACAGTATTGCCAGCTCCTTCTCAGACAAGGGGCAGTGTCAATGTTTATGAATACCAGGGTAAAGAAAATGCTTAGCACTGTTCCTTGATCAAAACAATATTGAAGCATTATCAGCGACAGTAGCATGAGTTGGGGAGTGATGTAAACATTTTTCTTCATCCCTTAAAAAACATGAAACCTTTCTGAAAAGGGGTCCAGTATTTCCCTTCCTATAGCTGCAGTAAATTTATTATGAAGGAGAACTTTTGCCTTAGAATGCAGTTAGTCTTTTATACATAAAACAGCCAGAGTGCCAATAACTACTTTAGATTCTGAAAAAAATAGTCTACAGGAAGCTTGGCAGCAATAGAACCACAGGCATAAATTAGTATTAGAAATAATAAACTATTGAAGTTGTAACAAACTGCACTTGACTAGAATAATCACTCTGGAAAAACAAAGTTTAAAATTTTGGCCTACAAGTCGCATCCGACCTTCAGATGGTCAGAGTTCCTGTACACTCATGCCTAGTGGGCCCATCACAATCGCTTTTGTTTTTCCTACTTGGTTTAGTTCTGTAAGTGAATCCGTAAGCGATGCCAGCAAAAATCGTGCAGTCGAACCAGTTAATTGTTTGGGCAATTGTGTGTCTAACACTTCCCCTGTTAATGTCCATTTTTGCTTACAATTGTACTGCGGTTTGGATTAAACCGTCTCCTAAATGAATAAATTTAAATGTAAAATGTATATTCATAAGACTGATGGGCCATAATGTTTATAGTTTGCCTGTTCTGCAATGACACAGTTCATTTTAAACAGCAGTTTGTTGACTTTGTTCTGCGAAGATCGATTCTTCCGCAGTTGAAGTTGGTCTTTACTTTGTGTATACATTCTGATTAACTCAAATTCAGGGCTTTTGAGTGTTTGGTTTTCATCTTTGGTAAATTTTTGATCATGTGAACCTGACAAGGCTCATAAAAATAACATTTTAGTAATAGAACAATGTTTAAAGGAAGAGGTGTGTGTGTGTGTGTGTGTGTGTTTTAGAAAGACCACTGGCAAGAAATTTTTCAATATGAAGCTTTGGCTAAAGAGCCTTCTGTCTATATATGCATGTCAAATGATTTGGCAGTGTTTTAAACAGGTTTGTTCTCTGAAAGCTCAAAATACGTATGAAGAATTAAGAGGATGTACCTTTGTATGTAAACAAAAGCCTTGAACGAGAAGGGGAAAGTAAGCCTCTTGATATGATTACCTTTGGATTGTTCTAGGTTTTCAGAAACTGAGCTCTGCAGTCACTGAGATTCATATCAGTTAAATAAATAATTTATTAAACTGGCCTGTTGGTGGGAGCCCACCAGGCAATCTACTGTGTAATTGAGCCAACTGAGGCTGGCGATTGTGCTCCACTTCCACGTAAGTGATTGCTGTGTCACCACAGTTGGTCTCTGTGGGCCATGCAATAAAAAAGGTGTACATGCAGCTGACTTCAGATTCTACTGTTTACGTGGCCTTCTGTTTTATTTAATGTCATGACAAGATGAATGCTGCTGCTCACCTAGGAAATGTTAGTCTTTTGCTTTCTCTAGCAAAAGAAACATTTCTGTGTTAATGTTATGAAAGTTGTTTTGTGGGCATAATTACAAATGTATGATGAACACGTGCTGGATCCATTAAAACGTGCTTTTTATGATGCATCCAATAAGGCAATTAAAGGTTTTTAATAAGCATTTTCAGAGTTTACAGTGAAACCACAGAAGAACAAAAATACACATTAGCTACATTAGCCCCTCTCGTTTTTTTTGTTGTCGTCCCCCCGTCCTTCCGTATCTGAGGTACGGATGGATTTAAATAGTACCAGGTAGCAGAGCGCAGTTGGGAGGATATGACTGTTTGACCCAAAGGCATTTTTTGCAGTTGACTGCTTCATTACCCAATTTCCTGCAGCTGTTCTCTTAACAGAAAACGCTCCGCCGTAACAGAGTCCGGGTTACACATACAGGGTGATAAGGATGGTGAAAAAAAATCAACATCATAATATTGCTGCCTGCAGAAAAATTGTCACATTATGTATACGAGTAGTGGATCAACAGCAGTTGAGAGATCTCATTTTTGTGTATACCTATACCCCGCTATTGAAGCTCCTGGTTTCCAAATTTCTGCTATATGATCGGTATATTTTACTACCCCATAGGTATCTGAGGCAAGAAGTTCCAGCACAACGAGCGGTATTCGATCGCAGCCAAAGCACATCAAAGAAATATAGCAATCCCTCCGTATTGAAATTCTCAACAGCAGACTCTCGCTGTAACAGCCCTTAAAACGTTTTTTTTATATTTCCGTTTCTTTCTTCGTGTAACAACTTGAAAAATGTTTGCTTAAAGAACGCAACGTAATGTATGATACTAAAGGTGGAGGTGGGGTTGTGGTGGGTTTTGAAAAAAAATGGCACCTGTGGGGCGGAAGTAGCTGGTGTGCCTAAATGCATAGGTGCATGATTTATGGCAGGGATATTGTGGGGAAAACAATTGGTGTTTCTTGGCTGAACCTGGAAGGAATCATAATTTTCCTTTTAAGAAATAATGAAAATAGCTTTTCAAACCTGTATGGCTTACAAAGCTGTGGTTTCCATTTTTAAATATATGTGACTGCTCAGTTTAATCCAGTAAACAGCTCTGTGAAAGATTTGAGCCTCTTTCACATTAGTATCTTGGAGAAATGATGTCGTGTAACAGTTCGATCAATGTCTCCTGAAAAGAAAATGCATTTAATCGAACGGGCTTTAAAAAGCAGACTGCATCTTTTAAACCTGCAACATAATAGTGTGGCTAAATGCAACACAGAATGGAGCCTGTAAATTTACACTAAATTGTTCTCACATTGTTATTGTTCTGTGTTGACTTTTTCCCCCCCCAAAGTAGCAGATGGCGAGGGGTATCTGAATATATCAAGTGTTTAAAAAAAAAAAAAAAAAATGCCAGGACAGTAGCTATTTGTAAAATCTGTTGATCAGGTGTCTTATTACGATACAGCACAGCAGTTGTACGGTCTGTCTCAGAGAACAGTGGGGCGTGAATGTGTCCTGTTGTGTTTGTTGTTGCACAGCTAAAATATTCCCTGTAAAACATCCACTACGATGAATACTTAACGATTTAAAATTTCCTTTTCTTTGGCCAGTTCCTGTCTTCCACCAGATGGCGCTGTTCAGACACTTTGTGTGGACTTAATTTTCAGCCCTCAGAAAAGTGTTGGACAACACATTAGGTTCAAGTGTTGACATGGGCTGAAAATTAAAACGTAGTCAAATCCACCAGATACATCAGAAATTTCTCTCTTGTTTTAATAGATTCCAAGTTACCCATTCGTACCACTCGTGGTCCCCTGAATTGCTCAGTGTGTGATTGAGCGTCAGCTCTGCGCTGGCATCCCATCTGTGGGTTGTTCCACTAGCTGGTGCCCCGTGGTTCCAGGCTGGGCTCCAGACCCTGTTCAGGATTGAGAGGTTGACGACAATGGATGGATGGATGGATAGATGGATGGATATTTTGCAGAAATTACTGAGTTCAAATTTACTTGCTGAAACGTTTCTGTGTACGTGGAGTTCCGTGTTCTATGTGTGTTTGCATTCCAAAGATGTGTGAAGAAGGTAGGGGTTTCATACCCCTCCTTACCAAGAAAACCATGTGATTGGCTGACGTGAATTTAACGTTACTGGTGAAATATTTTAATATTTTTACTTTGAATATTTCCTTGGTTCAAATAAGCAGAAGCTTAATGTTTTGGTTTGGTTCCATTTTCAAGCACCTTTGGGGACAACACATTTGCAACTGAACTGTTGCCTTCTCCTGAAGTATGTGGTGGGAAATTTTAAAGTACATGATGTATACACTTCATGGAAACTTTAGTTTCATTTTTTGGTATTTTTTAATCAGTGTTGCAGATTTTGTAGCTGTTCAGATGTGTCAGACTAATGACTGTGTTCACTAAGGATCTTGATTCAGCTACTGATATATCAGCCAGCTCTCAGCAGGAGGTACATCTGTACCACTGGCAAAGCCTGCAGTAGATAATTTAACAGCAAGAGTTCAGCTTCTGTGCACAGCACATGCTGTCCATTGCCTTGAAAACCAAGAAACCTTCACTTACATTACTCTTGGTGTCACAGAGTAGGAGTTCCATCCAAAAAAGACACGAGCTAATCCCAGTTAAACGGTCTGTGATATAATACAAGCTTGGTTGATGGATTGGAGTGATGAATACCACTCCAATGACTTCTTAAAAATATATATACCTTTTTTAATACAAAGAGCTTGTTGTTCAGCATGATGGCTGTTTAGTTCCACAATAGGTATTTTATAGGCTTTTCAGGTCCCCAGGGCACGGTGGTCTCAAAGCTGATGTGACTGCAAGAAATGATGTACTTTGTGGACTGACCGAAGGTTGGTGGACGCATGGATGAGCAGACAAGGGGTAGTGCTGGATGTGACTGAGGTGTTGGAGAGAACTGACAGATGCATGTTAAGGGGTGAATGTTGTGTAGAAGTACTTGTTAGGAGAGCGGTAGATGTACGACCCTGGAGTAACTGATGGGTGATCGGGCTGGGGAGATGACGGCAGGGAAAGGGCAAGGCAGGCGGGAGCGTGGTCCAAAAGCGTTTGTGAGGCAGGCTGCGGAAAGAGAGCAACGCGTGCTGTTGGACACGTGACTGCGGCCAGCACGTTTCGAAAGGGCTCAACACAGCCAGTGACTGGCTGCTCCAAATGTGGCCTTAGGCAGCAGGAATGCTTTCGGGGGCTGCGGCAGAGGCCCAGCAATTGGTACACCGTCATTGGAATTGACGTGGATTGATGTCGGTGTCCTGGATGTATCGGCAAAAGTGCAGCAAGGTAGCAAGGTGTGCGTGTGATTGATGGCTGAGCGTGGCCCGGTGTTTAGTCTAATGCTTCTCTCCCAAAATGTCTCTTACGAAATTTCAATTATAGCACAAATGACTTTGGTCAGCATCGATTTAACGGTGGCCGCGCACACTGTCGAAAGGCACCCGCGTTTGCTGTTCGTTGGGGCAGTTTTTGAAGGTTTACAGACGGTTTTATTTACTTAGAACCACTGAATTCCTCTCTTCATCAAGAAAGGTCTCGATGAGAACAAAATCTCATTGTAAGTGGAGGACCACCTATATAGTTCTAAGTGGCTTGCAGTGATTACTGCCTCCCAGTTCATTTGAAGCATTCTGTCTGAAATGATGGTGTAAGGTGTAACATTACAATGAAACATTCTTATCCTTCTCTTTTTCTCATAATGTAAGCAAAATAATGTTAAATGCAGGTCTGGAAATTTATCACGTAATGTCTATTCCCAAAGAATGATTTCATGGTGCATAGATGTAGCATTATACTGTATAGTGCTGCTGTTTTTTTTTTTTTTTTTTTTTTTTTTGTTTTGTGTTTTGTTTTTTTTGGGTGGGGGAGTCTCAAGGTGCAGTCCGCATACTTTGGTGTATTTTGACCTAAAAGAAAGAATGCGTAAACTTTTTGTAGTCAGAATAAGCAATGGATTGTTTTCACAGGTAATGTCACTTGGGATTTTATGCACATTTGAGGATTGAAGGAAATAATTTTTATACTGTGGTATTTCAATAAAATCAAGAGGTGGCTTCCTATTTTCTGTGGTGATCATAATTCTGGAAACATTATAATGACAGTAAATACAATTACAGTGATATGGTAAAAACCTAAATTGCATTTTTCTTGCTTATTGATCTTGTCCTATTAATATTGGCTGGGAGGCTTACACTACTGTGAAATGTAAGGGGTTTAAACCTGGAGGGTAGCAGCCCTCTCCACTGTGTCTGTGTATTGCATGTATTAGCTTTGAAAGTGTCGTATTTGGAAAAAACACTATAAAATTTATAAACCAGTTTAGGTGCTATAACTTATACATATATACAGTAACTTTTTGTATAGCTTGGTTTTATTGACCTGATAGGTGGGTAATGATTAAAACTGATTAAATTTTTTTCTGCTTTTTTTAGTTTGTATTTTCTTTGCTCGTAAAAATTGAGACATTGATGTCTGGTAGAAGGAAGCTACAAGAATTAAGCTGCCTGGTTTTTACCATTAATGTTTCTGCTGTTTGGACCCCTCACTGTCACAGTAATGATACTGTAAATGTTGTCATAGCAACGGCCTTTTTTTCATCACTATGGGCCTTTTTGTAGTTTTTTATTTTCTTTAATTAAATCACGTCTGCAATCTGCAATTAAATCTACTTTAGAGCTCCCTTGTCACAAACGTTAAGTTGTTATGATTAGATATGCAATATATACTATGTATTTACCATGTAGCTGTCTTGTATCGATACATCTTTGGACACTAAGAGAAGTTATCACTGATATCTGGTTTCTTTAGTCACACCTGTATGGATCAAGAAACGAAAACATTTATTTCACTACTACGTTAGGAGCAATTAATGTTTTAAAAATGTGGCACAACAAATGTGTAATGTTAATTTGTGGAGAAATAGTATTTACACAAATATGCTAGCGCACTTTCAAATTNTCTTTGCCTTTTCATCCTTTCATAATGCCCTTTGCACTTTTTTTTTCTACCTCTTTGAAATGCTGCCTGGGAGGGGTGGGCAGCTACTGGCACTTGGAGCACACAGAGGTTTTTTTTTGGTTTTTTTTTTTTTTTTTTTGCTCTGTTGACAAGATCCTCCTTGAAGAGACTGCATGAAACGGATAATTACGTTAGCCTTCCTCGACACACTTAAGTTTATACTCTAAGTACCAGGAGCAACAATAGGGTGTGTAAAATGCTTTAATGTAAGAAATGGAAAAGCTTGAATGACACCCTCTTAAGCGCTTTACCCTCAGTAAGGTCTCGGCGATCCGGAGCCTGTTCCGGAAACAATGGGCTCGAGGCTTTGAATCACGCGGAGGGAAGGAAATTAACATTATGAGCATAAAGTTTAACAGTGTCTGTCTTTCAAACCTGAGCTGGCAGAAGCATCCCTGTAAGACGTCAGTTTATATTACAGCCAATACAGATGCTGCCTGGCTTGACTTTATTCTTCCTGGCAGTTGCTGTTGGGGACGTCACCATGGCTACATAGTTACTAGGAAATACAAATTTAACCTTGTGTTGGACTGTGGAGGAATAATTGTTATACAGTGTCAGCAGTGGAAAGGAGATCTCATTTTGACACTTGTCAGCAGTAAGAAACGTGTCGTCATAAGTTAATTTATTACACGAGAACTGTAGTGTGGCAGTAAAGCATCAAATAGAAAATTGATAACCACAAAGAAGCATAAAGTGTAGAATTGTATAGACAGCAAATAGATTATATCGTTATCTAAATACATGTGGAGATGTACGTGCTTTATGTATTTATTTGTTTATTTATTTATTTAAAACTGGCTTATGGTTCATCTTGCTGTTGAGCTGCTGGTAAGCAGTTCTGTGGTAAGTAGAGCTCCCCTGACCTACAGGATGAACTTGAGCCGCACATGTCTGACAGCTGACGGGGCTCAGTAAATGGGATGAAATCCAACACCCTCTTCCCTTGTACACTGAAAGAAGAGGAGGAGGAGGAGGAGGAGGAGAAGCAGGGTAGAAGATGGGCTAGGTTGATATTAAGAAGAATAGGCAGAAAAACTGCAGCCTCACGTTACACTGTAACTCGGTTTAATTTTAATCATTTTACTTATACTCAAGTTGTTTATGATGTTTATTTACAGCAGATTGTTGCAGGACTAGAAACATTGTTTAAATTGTTGCTTGCATGCCGAACTGTAACTGAGGTTCCCTACTCGATTTTTAAAGAAGTCGAGCTGAACGTGACCTTTATAATCACTTGTTGCTTCAGTAAACTGGTATACTATTTGCAATGTTTATTTGCAGGGCAAGCTTCACAGAGAACGTAAAAATTGAAATGGCAATTTTCATATTGTTATGATGCATGTTATGAAGTGTTTATTGTAAGATGGAAAACGGTAAACTGGATCAAAGGTGGCATTATCGCTGAATTGGGGAAGGCTGAGACGAGAGGCAAAGTGCATGGCTCGCATTAAAGGAAAGAGCAATACTGATCAGCACCACCTTGCCCCAGAGACCTGAGTGTAACAGAATGCATTTCCCCCCTCCAAGTATGAAAACGTTATTTGCGTGTTGGCAGCGTGCACGTTATAGTGTGCACGATGTTACAAAAGCACAACTCTCTACGAGAAATGCATCCAAGTGAATTTGCCGATTAAAGCGCCCGCAACTGATATGTATTCTTCTAGGGTTTTCTGCCTTGGCCATGGGATTTACATTTAAAACGACTGTCTTGTACTTCTATATCATAATTTAAGAAAGCAACTAAAGGGCAGGACTGCAGTAAAATTGACAGTAATGGGTACTGGTCTCAACATTATTTGAGAGACTAGAAAAGCAAGGAAGTGTGGATTCATTTGGACCACAGAGCATTTGGTGAGAAATGGGCGACACTTACGGTATTATTCTCTGGCTATTTGTGGCCGGCGTTGTAGAGAGCCTTTATATTGTATAGAAAGTTTTTGTCATGGATTCATCTCAGATGGCTTTCTGTGACCCAGACAGCTGTAACTTTGGGAGAGTAGAAAGAAAGGTTTAAATTTGGGAAAGGTGAAACTGGGCTGTTTTGCTTTGAGTTTAGAAGGTCAATGAAAGGATTCCAAGTCTAGTCCACAATGAATTTTTCAATGAACTGCTGATACATATAGTACAAAAGCCAGGAATGGTGGTAAATCATTTTTATGTCTTGCACACCAACGATGTGCCAGAGTCTTTTGGACATCATTCTGACAAGGAACTCCCACTCCCAAAGACTCGTAAATTAACATGCTGTGTTTTGAGTTGCAGCTCTATGTCTGTAAAGCTGAATCTTTCGGGGGGGGGGGGGGGTTAGTTTTTTTTTTTTTTTTAATTTATTTTTTACATGGCTTTGTTTTTCAAGCCACAGACTTGAAGTTTGCCACACAGGTACTTTTTACCCCATGTTAGGTTTTTGCATAGTCGCGCTCACACACACATACACACACGCGCACACACACACGCATACATATACATTAGTGAAGTGCCTCCAGGCAGTTTCCAGCTGATTTATGAAGATTGTCAAACAGGCCCCTTCACATACAAATACCAGGGTTGTCTTGGATGGATCTTGTTCAAATGCTTGTCTGTTTTAGCCTTGACATTTGAGGGTGATGAGGTATCCTATGGTATTTCTACTTGAAAGAAGGTCTCACATAGAACCATATACAGTATGTGGTAGGGGATGAAACTGTCAAGGCAGTGACACTGAACCAGTCAAGTTGCAAGTTATCCATCTGCTGAAAGCGGGGTGCCCAGGGAAGCAGAAATAACGAAGGGACGTGGAAAGGGCTAGAGTGGTTAATCTTCAGATAGGTTTGAGGAGGGTACCAAAGAACACTGGGCTACTGATGAACCCTTACAAGAACTTTGAGTCACTATATAGTACTCTCAGATATATAAATAGTTCAAATTTGATGGAATGCAAAACTGTCTCACATGTCTTCAGCGCTGTCAAACAATATTTTACGTTTCATTTCCACATGTCTTGTTTTCCAGGAGTCCCATAATACAGTATTGGCATAAGCATAATTATTTGTACTGTACCAAAGAAAGGACTGAAATGTAGAAAAATTAAGTCAGTGATGTTCGTACATGATGTGAAAGATATATGGGCAACAAAGCACATTATCCATGGCTCTGGGGCTGCTATGAGTTTGACACAACATCTGTGTCATAGGCCTGGGGTCCGTAAAGTGTGTGGCTCATTTTGCACTCCCTGGAGTATCTTTTGCGGGTGTCATTTGTCAAGGGTTTATTGTTTCCTTTTGTCCAGGGTTGTTGCAGCGGGACTATGACACAGCTGAAACTCTGCCTGTACCTGGGGCCAAGCGCAGCCCTGGCAATGACACCAGCCTTCATACAGGCCTCCTGGAAGACCTGCAGAAAGCTGCCCTGAAGAAGAGCGTCTCTGTAGATGACCATCTGTTTCAGCAACAACGTAGAGAATCGCACAAACTGCTTACCCGCCTGGAGAGGGGCAAGAACAAACTGCGAAATATCCACGTGAGTAGCGTTATCCTCAGCTACTCGACATGCAGCACGCAGGCAGTAATTAGCCGTGTAACGCTACCAGTGCGTTTGATGAACTAGATGTATGTGTTGCATGCTGAGAGGAAATTTATGTGGTTCTGCACATTTAATTATAAGTTGAAAGGATCTAGGTGTAGATTTGTTTCGAGACACGGCCTCTGACTTCTGGCTCACAGCTGCGGCTTCTGCTGTTATTGGACTGAGAATTTTTATTGGTAGTGGGTGTCCAGGTTACGGTCGGGGTGGGGGTGGTGCTATATAAATATTTTTTTCATTTAGAGCGTGACAGTGGAAATAGTGTGATTTGATGAACAACAGGACCGTAGGTTAACAGCACTAAAAAGTAGGTGTGTGTAAAGAAAGCCACATCACAATTTTTTCCCCATAGAAAACCGAGTTCAGGGTATAAGTTTGTTTACTTGTATTGAAGGACATTTGCTGACAGGAGCATTGAACTACAACTTTAAAGTAATTATTTTCACATACTAAATGTGTATGGCAAGAAATCCATTGGTTACCCTTTAAAAGGTAATAAACAATTGTTAATAATAACAATAACAACACTTGGGACTTTGAAGCAGTAATTTTTTTGAAAAATTAAGATTAAAAAAATGATGGCAAAATAGTTTGTAAATTTTAGGAAACTGGCACGTTTTCTAAACGGTAGTCAAATTTTTGCAGTATAGCACTGATTATACAGAAGGACAATTGGTTATTCCCATCTTCTGCCAACTGAGGCATATTTTATCTGGTGGGAATATTTTAAAATGTCTAAAAAAAAAAAAAAAAAAAAAAAAAAACGCTTACACCAATAAAGATACTAACCTTCTAGTTATGGCAGTCCTTTTGAAGGAAACATGGTGTGCAGTGGGTCCCCAACTTTTTAGTAAACTTTTCACTGATACAGACTTTTAGAATTTATTTCAACAAAGTGTTTGGTATGTAAAGTCAAACTGTGTACCAAAACATCCCCGAATGCTTTCCGACAGATGGTGATCACAAACGGTAAGCAACCAGTTCTGAGCCATGATACCACGTGTCTGTCGTCCTCCATGTTAAACATCTGGCTCTGAGTTGATACGCTTATTTCTTATTGCGCTTGTGTTGGGTATAGGTGAACGCACTGTGGTATAGCTCTTTATGAAGCTTTATTTATGAAATGTAATAAATACTCACCCCAGGAGTGCAGAACATGCAGGTGCATGCTCAAGGCTCGCGAGGGAGGGGCCGCATCCTGGTGTCTGAACTGCTCAGTGGGAGAGTCCAAGAAAGAGGAGGGATTCTGCTCAGCTCCTGCCTGAAAAGCCCCACTGCTGGCTCCTACCCCTCAAGTGCTTTACTTTACTTACTTTATTTTTTATTTTTCAGACACCTCCAAATTGATGTACAACTCGGAGCAAACGGCAGTGCATTTCATCAACAGAGATACAAATAATCAGATTAGAGAAGTAACTGGCCCTCACCTACTTAGTGTCGCGTTCGACGACCTTTGAGTAACAGACCAACTCTTGGTCCCAATTAAGTTCATAGATGGGGGACCCGCTGTTTTTTTTTGAACTTCAGACTTCTGTAATGCAGAAAGGTCTTAAAGATGATGGGTATCAGACATTATTTGCCTGTACATTCTCCGTTTCAGGTTGTGTGTTCTTGCAAAGGTCCTAATGAATCCTGTAATCAGTGTTCTAACATTGTTAAAACAGATTGGGGAACAGGTTGAAACAATTAGCTTGTTTCAAAAAAACATCCCTAGGTGTTGTTCTGCACGGCCACCGTTGTCAGCTGAATGAAGCTAATACACTGATTCAGAAAGGCAACTGATGCTGAATAATGTATGAACTTGCAAATTCAAAGCTACGAAAAAACCACCCTCATCTTAAAATCAGTTGGTTTTGAAACTATGAAAGGGATATTTTTGCAGCACTGACAAATTAGTGTTTCTTAAACATCTGCCGTGCATTAAATTCGAAGCTTAGATTATCTGTTCAGAGAAGAGAATTCAGAAATGAGAAAGGATGCCAATAAATGTGTGGTGGACGCTCTTTGATGTACCCTGGACAAAAGGTCCTTTAATGTAATTACAGAAATGAAGATGGAACTTAAAAGCTTTTTTTAAATACGTACAGGGATAATCAGGGAAGAAGTCATCTGACATTTTATGTAGCTCGATAAGATGAAAAAATTGCCCCTTAATGTTTAGTTGCTGAGTAGGATTGCATTTGACTTTTTTCTTTGTCTTTCAGTCTCTGGATAAATGAGGAGAACATCAAATTGAAATGGGTGGGGAAAAAGTAGGTTACTGATTAACATTATTAATTATATAGTCATAATTTGCTAACTGGACATCTACTATCCAGGATGCAGTTTCATAGCCCAGTGATTCACGATAGTCATCAGACGTCACGACTAGGGATAATGGACGGATCCACGTTTTTCATTGAAAATGTAATTACTGTAATACAGTGTATTAGTTTATATTACATTGCATATAGGTTTCAAAATTTTATACAACAATCCAAAACTACAGTATTGTTAATGTGAAATAAATGAATCTAAAACTTTGTCCATTATGACAAATTCAATCCATTATAAACAAATTGTATGTTCTCAAATAATTTCATTACCATTACATCTGTTTAAACATTCATCATAGTTACAGCTAAGCTTTAAATAAAGTTGTTTTTTTTGTTCCCCCCCCCTTTCCGCGATGCCTCGTCAAGTTGTTAAGATTAAAGATGGTAGCAAGATGAGTTGGTCTTTTGTGCAATGTGATTACTTTCTCTGTAACCCCTGTGGCTCCAAGGTGTTTCATTACTGTTATAGGATTTTGATGAAAATCTTAAGGCAACTTGAATCAGAATGACTAGTTATTTAGAGAGGCTTTAAAGGACCTAAGATTATGGCAAAATTTTGGCCAAATCATAATGACTGCCACCACTGTGAGGGGAAAAATGCTAAGGAAGTCTTATTACTGTAACAGACCATTCTTATCTGGTTTTAGTTTAAAGTTCATGAGATTGGCCTGCGTATGTATGTATGTATGTATGTATTTATTTATTTAGGTGTTCTAATTCATTTTATGACACTTTTTTTGGGTCCAGGAACTGACTACGCAACCTTCTTACAGGTGGGGTTCAGCTGATGGGGTGATTTCATGGAGGAATTAACCCGTGTGTGTTCAACAAAAATCTTCTTCACTTCAGAAGTTTAGCTGGGTTTTTAGAACATAGAGGAACGTGTAACGTGTCACATGAGTCTAGGACTGCTGGGATGTGGAGCCCTACTTATTATACCAAAGCTACTAATAACCACACATGGATGACAAGTTGGCCTTCAGTTTAAACAAATCCATGTACTCTTTCTCTTCAACAATCCAGTGCGCTCCAATATTGCTATAAGCACCTTGATTTAAAGATTTAAATACAGTTCAAATATTACTGAAACAAGTCGTTCTCTGCAAGTGCAGTACATGTCATATTTGAGAAATGCAACTTAAGTTTTAAAATACAAATTATACACTAAATGTGTATTTTAGAAACAGTACAAAGCGTACCTGAAATTAATCTTAAAACCATAGGTGGCCCTTTAAATAAAAAGATTTTAGTCGTTGTAATGTTTTAAAACGGCTTGTTCCATCAGGCTAGAATTGACGTCCAAACCAAAAAACTATTTTGTTATGGTTTGTTCCACGTTAAAATGCAAGAATGAGTTTTTGACCTGCAGTTACAATTTAACTTTTGTTGCTACCATTTAATGTAAAGTTAAGATGCAGTAACTAAATCCATGAAAAAAGAAAAATTCAAAAGAGAAGGAATGTCCTTTTAGTTTGCTATTTTTCGTGGAATTTGATGATGTCCAAGGACAGCACTCAGGTAAATAAAACCTAATTGCTCCATGGCAAGCAGAAACACAGTGATGCAAATATTCCTGCATTCTTTCCGTTTCTATGCGGTTGAACTTCGGATGGAAAATTCCACTGAATATCAATAGCATGGCTGTGGTGGGGCCAGTATTCTGGGCAGTTGGTGTTTGCATTGTAAATGTAACCAGCCACTGTCTGCTCTGAAGAGAAGGGAGACTAACAACTGTGGTTTATCATAGTTGTCTGTCTTTTACAGTTGATTTGTTCCTAAATAACTGCCCTTGCTGTCAACCTCTTTGTATTATCAGGTTACCTGGAAAGTGTAGTTTGGAGGGATGGCATAGATGAGAGCAAAGGCATTCCAGTACAACCCCCCTATTATATTTTAAATCTTCTGAATCCTGTTGCATATTACATTATTCCTCATTCTTTAGCAGTGGTTGATTGTATATAAACTTGAAGTCTTTTCATGGCGTTACTGTGTGTGTGTGTGTAAAAACAAAACCTTTCTGTGTCTAAGTATGTTTAAGTATATGTGAGATGCTGCAAACCACTGACCCCTCTTGCACCTTCCCTCATTTCTTCCTCTTACTGCCTTTCCCCCTTTATCCCCCTAGAGGCAAACTAGGGGAAAAAACAGGCTATTTTCCGTCTCTGACAAATTTTAGAAAATTGAGTACTGAAAAAGATGCTTGAACATGGAAATGTTGGTATCTTTCAAAATTTGTCACTCATATTTGAGGTACAATTTCAGATAATGCATCTAATACATGGAGATGCAAATACAGGTGTCTCCCTACTTACAAAGGTAACGCATTCCTCAATCCGCTCATAAGGTGACGTCTCATAAGTTGGGTGTACAATTTCTGTTACAGTGCGATCTTTGAAAATTCCCCATGTTCTCATGTTACTCAAGTGCAGAAAGAGCCTCGCATTTGGTCATAATTGGTAAAAGGTATTAAAAAAAAATTCACTCAGGCTTGAAATCTCATAATCTAAAGACTTGCTTCTTGAGGTTTGCCCATTGTCAGACTCGTGTCAAAGGAGCTGAGGACTACATCTGTTATTTTAGACTTTGAATGTGTTGACAATCATATCAGTTTTAATAGCTTTTTTTGTAATTAGTGTTTTTATTGCTGAAATTTAACGGAGGAGGTCAAATGCCTGACTAAAATATGTTTAATTATAATAATGAGAACATCATGGAGAGCAAGAAATTTGAACATTTTATAGTGACAGTCATTTAAAATAATAGGTGTACAAATGTAGGTGGCTTAAGAATCAATTAACCTGTGAGTCAATGCAAAACTTCTGGTGACAACTATTATTACAGAAATGACAAATGACACACACAGCTTGTTACACGCAAGTATACTCCTCCAACACAGGTACAGCTGAACCGGAGCAATTCAAATGTGTGATCACAATTTCTGTGACACATACTGTTAAAGTCAGCCACAACAGCTGAGACCATTTTATCCTCAAGTTTGTCTTATTTGCCAGTCCTATAATTTTGTGATTCTTTAGGGTTGCCTAAAGGGGCTTGGGTTATGGGTTAATTTTTTTTTTTCTGCAATAACCCTTTACAAAATCGAGTCACACTTCTACGACACGACTAAGAACACGAGCGACAATTCTAACACAGCTAGCTGCAGAAACCTGCCTGAGCCAGAACTCTGTACTAAAGTGAAACTTGCAAACACCTCACGTTGAGAGCCCTATGCATCATACGCGAGACGAGTCGGGTGTGCAGCTTTTGTTTCCCAGCTATCATGTGATGGTGTAAAAATCTGTCTCTGCTACTAAAGTACTTTGACAGTACAAAGCTATGTATCCCAAACGCAGCATTTATTTGACCTGTTGATAACTAAAATGAGAGCTGAAACGGTTCAAAAAAGTCCCAGAACCCGATTGCCTGTGTTTCTGCTTGTAGGAGTGAATTTCACATATTTGCGCTCCACCTCCCACACAACTCGCAAACACCACACCTATAGTCAAGGTAGCCCGTTATGAAAAATGAGTTGCATTTAGCAGGAGGCTGAAACTCAGAAGTCGCGCACCGTTATGTTAGCTGCTCTCCTGAGATGAGTCGTGTCAATCCAGCACACCAGAGAGAGCTTAAACCCTTACACCACAGTTTGTCCACTATGTAGTGGTCTGTTTCAAACTAATCACTTTTTAATAAATGTATATACTGATAGACTTTAATCCAGTAACTTTTATGAATAGTTTTACTGATTTACTGCCAGCAGTACCTTTCAGGTAATAAAAACTAACATGGGTCGTGTGCACCTCACGCAAGATGACGTAAATTAGTATTTAGATTGATCTGTCACTTTTCTGTTTGTTTTGGCAGCAGTCATTATTATGTAATTATGTAACGCTAATGAAAAACAAACATGTCAGATTAAGAATAAATTATCTGTGTTTCCTACCAAGAGTGATAGAAAAGTAAAGCTTGCAGAAAGAAATCAATTGGTCCATTGGGACTAAAATAAGTCCTCAAAAATTGACATATTGGTGCAATGGCCCAACAAGAAGACTTCTGACTTTAATTTATTGTAATAAATTGGGGTGGAATGTATATAGCTCTGTGTAAGGAAACTTTTTGTGTGTTTTTTTTTTTTAATATGTATATATAAAAATTAGAAAAATGTAGCTTCAGTAATCACAACGTAGTTGCTGTAACTCTTTCAATACTTCATCTTTGTGGTAGGCATTAATTTGATATTTACTACAGTTTTATGGTTTATTTACTCTTTCTAGAGTAAACCGTATGATTGTTAATCTTGGTTTAAGTCTGATTATGCATATTAGAATGCATCACCATATTAAAGCATTTACATTTATTTGTATAGTTGACACTTCTCAAAAGGAGCTTATAAAGACTTGCCTGTTCTGACAGCTGGGAAACTTTTACTGGAGCAATTTATGATGAGTACCTTGCTGAAGGGTGTTATAGCAGGAGCTGGATTCAAACCTGCTTCTTTTGAGTAAATAGCAGCAGCTCAAATCGGTGGGCTATTTTATATTCTTTGCTCCCTCGAACCTTGAATGAAAGTGGACAAAATCTTTTTGATGTGTTGTCAGCTAAACAGTCCGACAAACCTGACATGGCGTGTAATGTTTATTAGCAAGAATGTATTAAATTTAAGAGGAACATATTCGTTCCAAATATGAGTACCCAAGTTGAAAACATTTGTGAAAACACTTTTATGCTCAGAGCCTGACAGAATAAAATAGATTACTTTTTGACGTTTCCACTTATTTTTGGAGCATCCAACTATAGCTTGTAGACAATGATAAAATGTTGGCTGTCGAAGGATAGCTTTTGTATTTCATCGGTTCCTTTAGTATCCTTTAAACATTTGTGCTAAAAATTGTGCATGAAGTACTGCTTCGTTCATGTGATTTACCTGTAATATTATATTCAATTGGGACATCACCCCTGCAAATTTACACAATTCCTGAGGGTTTTAATACTGGTCTATCTTATTTTGCACAAAATAATATATTATTTGTATTACAGATGTTTGAAACTCCAGTTGTTAATAGTCACAATATGGTAATTTTCTGTCTGCCAAGTGAACCACAGAAGATTAAACTGGTCTCAGTGAAACAGAATATGCCAGTATCTATGCTGCCAACAAGAATAAGGCAACCAACATTTATAAACCCAGGCTGCTTTCAGGACGAGGAACACTACAGTTTTAAATGAAATGCTGTTACTGCACCGGGAGTTGTTCTTGTACTTGGGGGGTGTTAAATATTTATTTTAACTAATAATGTCAAGAATAAAATACAATACCTATAACGGTCTTCATTTCAGAAGTGCACTATTTAGAACTGAAATTTCCGTCAGCATTTTTGGTTGTTAAAATGTTTTGATTTTCCTCAAGGGAATCCTGTTGTGTGCTACCTCCTCCACCTATCAGCCCCTTCCTCTTTGCCTTGCAGTGGGCCAACACAAATGCTGCATTCCTTGGAAGACGCTTCATTTCATGTTTACCTCTTGGCTGACTTCAGACTTGGTGTCCTCTCCTTTCCGCAGTGGTTTCTGGCAGCTGATGCAGGATTCCTGCATGTGTATCACTTTAATGAAGAATGCAGGCTCATGCTCAGCATCGCCATCAAACCCTGCAGCAGGAATCACTAAGAGTATTGGGTGAACTGCGCATTTTACTAAGATCAAGGGTAGTGGAATGGTTTGTTTTCTTGCTTTTTTAAAAAATATTTTAGAGGAAGGTACTTCCTAGAAATATCAAAAGGGGGCAAGCTTGCCATCTTTGAAATCACCAAGAACTCTTCTGTCTGAGAAGCTGTGGGATGTTGCAAACTTGTACCATTATTGTGTCCTGTAACGTATTTGACTATACACTCATTGGCCACTTTATCACCTGTACACCTGCTCGGTCGCACAATTATCTAAAAATATTGCCTTTCCAAACTTTAATTTGTAACATGTTATGACAGAACAAAAATATTCCCACAGTGGTTGGATTTAGTATGTACAGTGTGTTAACAAACGATTGTGACTTGGGTCTTGCTGTGAACAGTATGAGAACTGGTTAGAACTTTCCAATGATTAAGTATTTCAACAGATTTTGGTTTTTAAAAAAAGGGCAGATATTTGCCCTAAACAGCTCTGCTTACTGTTGTGTCCTAGTGGGTTAGGTGTCATTTTTGGGAGGAAAACGGGGAATTGCTGTGTCCGAATATTTGCTAATGCAAAGTTAATTATCACATACTGTTAAATATGATTCATTGTACTAAAGGAAGAAGGGCCAGAGTTGTACTGCAATTTTTGAACTGAAATAACCTCTCCATAGATTAGACCAGGTCCATAACTGCCTAGACAGTTGGGTCTTCAAGAACTTCTCACTTCACTTTGCTAATTTGAACAAGGCTTTATTTTTATATTTGTCAGTGGCTAAACTGTAGCATGGTTGTTAAACCTCTCCCAGGCCTAATTAGGGCAGCAATGTGAGCATTCATAGTCTAGCCTTCGTCCCTGGGTTAGAGGAGGTAATCGTGGTGCTGCTGGCAGTCTGCTTCTGGCAGCACCTACCCTTTGCGGCTGCAGTATTAAGTGACTGCTGAAATTCATTGCCCGAGCAGCCGTTTTATATGCCTGGGTGACAACCAGCTTGCACAACATGTGAACGTTCAAAGTATACATCTGCAAACTGCAGAATTTCATTATTCATTAGGCGGTGCTCCTATCACTCATGCAAATATCCTTGTCAAAATGGTCTCGATTTTAATATTAGAATAAAAATGCATTTATTCATGGAAAGATAAATGTAAATTGCTTTGAAGCAATATTTATGACAAGTAGTGTTAACATGTATGAAAGCAACATGCATACTGCAACACTATGAAAATTAAAGAATACATGGTTTAAAAATATTTTGTGCAGATGGGGATCTAACTACAGTGTAACAGGAAATATTGTGGTGGCATCTCAGCCCTGTTTTGTCCAGTCCCCCCCCCCCCCCCCCCCCCCCCCCCCCCCCCCCCCCTATTTTCTTTTTTTTTTTTTTT
>UFQX01000198.1:208901-222996 GCA_900497675.1 Arapaima gigas | reverse complement strand
CCCCCCCCCCCCCCCCCCCCCATTCCCATGACTGTATTAAAGTTTCAGTTTTGCTGCGACTTGTTGTGCTGTTTGAACTGTAGAAAGCCCTCTGACTGACCAGTAGGGATCATTTCTGAAAGGGAAAAGCTTGTTTATCGTCACACCTTTAAATCATTACCAAGGTAGAGCCCATTTTCCTACATTTGTACTGTTTGGCATGGCACTGAGAAATGTGCATTAACTGAAGGGTTCTCTCTCGTTCTTTAATTGATATTCATCCTGAGTAACCACAGCCTTGCTTCAGTGTCTGATGTGAATCACTCCGGTGTTATGATGAAGAGGGAACTGCCTGTGTGTTGAAGCAGTTTGTACACACGTCAGGTGATGAAGCGTAATAAATTTAAAAAAAAAAAAAAAGTGTGTGCTCTGCGAATCATGTGTGTTTGATGGAAGGAAATGGCCAAAACCTTCAATCTTGCCCCGAAAGCTTGTGTCTAGAAGCAGAACTGTCACAAGGATGCTGCTTCTTCCATGTTGGTTATTAGCCAGGATTGATGTACTTTATATTATTGGTTCATTCTGTCTAATCAATTATAAGATTTCCTTTCATATCAGAAAGGGTTTTGAGAATTTAGGATAGGACTTTACTGATCCCTGTAGGGAAGTTTGACATACAGCAGTTGAACATATAGCTCATGACTTAACACATAAAATAAAAACGGGCATATCAATAAATAAAATGCAAAAAACTATAATGGTAACCAATGCATAAGTATAATATAGTCTACTTATGGGTCCTTGTGTGCCAATATGGAGGCAGATGTATGTCAGTAAGGACCCTTTAGAAGTGCTTCTTAATGTATCTTAGTTGAATAACCCAGTGGCTAGAAGAGTTAGTGATCATTTCATTTAGGGAATGTAAGCCATTGTACGTGATGGACTGTAGCTTCCTCTTGATCCTGGTCTCTGCCACTGCCTTCACCGAAGTGGAGCTCTGACCCACAAGGAGATCCACTTTCTTGATTAGTTTGTCAGTGACTTCTCCCCAGAAGTGTAATTTCCCCCCAGCCCATCCTAGCATAAAAAAACGCCCTGGTCACTACGGTCTGGTAGAACATGTGGAGGATGACGCTGCATGTGTTAAAGGACCTCAGCCTTCTAAGAACAGAGCAAGCTGTACTTTCTATCTTATACAGTGCATCTGTATTGTGAGAACAGTCCAGTTTGATGTTGTGAATCCCCAAGTGCTTAAGATGGGGTTGAATCACCTCTGCATCTGCACCCTCAAAGTCATCAAAGAACTTCTGCAGGGGATACCACACAGCCTTGTATCTGAAGTCATAGGGTGACTACGAACAGAGACATTACCGTTCCTTGGGGTGCAGCCGTTTTGCTCACTGTGTCAGAGACATGTTTCTGACATCTGACAAGTTATGGTTTGCCTGTGAGGTAGTCCACAAATCAGAGCACTGATGGTGTATCCAGTTATTTCTGCAAAGTTGTCCCTCAACCAGATTGGCTTGATGGTGTTAAAGGCACTGCAGAAGTAAAAAAAAAAATTTAAAAAAAAACGTGACCTTCATTGTGCTGCCACCTTTTTCCAAATGGAAATAAGCTTTGGGGAACGTGTGTAAGATTGAATCACCCATTCCTATTTGGGTCTGGTAGCCAATCTGCAGGGGATCCAGGTGGTCCTTTAACAATGGTCTGATGTAATCCAGCACCAGTATCACAAGGGTCTTCATGATATGGGATGTGAGAGCCACTGGCTTTATATAGTCCTTTGACTCACGGGTGCCCTTTTTCTAGACAGGATGTTTTCTCCAATGATGGCAATTTCTACAGACTGAATGACGGGTTGAAAAGGTATGCGAGCACACCAGACGGCTGCTGAGCACACGCTTTCGGCCCCCTGGGGCTGATTCCATCAGGACCTGCCACCTTGCTAGCGCACAGTCTCTGCAGTCTTTTTCTCACCTGGTTCTTAGTGAGGGCCAGTGGTGGTTGGGTGGGAGCAGATTGGTGTTGCTGTGACTCTGCAACAGTTCAAGTGACTTGGACTTCATCTAGCCCTGATGATGCCTTTGTTTTGTAGTGACCCCGTAACAGACAACCGAGAGCCTCCTTCGATTCAATTGGGTCCTCTCATCCTCTGTACCTACCTATCATTCAAAATCCCTCTGTCTAGTGTTTGTGTTTTCTGCAAATTCTCCAGTCTCCTTGTCACCACAATTCCCTATTCCCTCATGTGCCAGCTTCTCCAAACTTTGCTCTTGTATATTTGGGTGTGATACTCTGAGTTGCTTTTGAGTTAACAAATGTGTACGTTTTTGAAGAATTTGAGTTCCTAATTATAGAAATTGTCTTCTCTCTCTTGCAGATTTTGAAAGAGGGGGAAGCTGTAAGAGGGTGAATTTAGAGCCGAAACAGTGGAAATTCAGGAGGAGTCTTTTTTTAAAAATTAGTAATATGAGTATTGAGGCGCATACTGTACATTAAATTTTTCAATGTAATTTAAATGCAGACTGACCTAGTATTTTAAATAACCCTCTTTATAAATTATAGTTCTTATTCAATTTGTGACACGTTTATTTACTAAAATTGACAAGTTTGCTTTTCGTGCACACAGTGTTTTTATTTAACTGGACTTAGACATTAGCACTTCTTTCCAACAATTAGTTCACACTTTCAGCTGAAAAAGGATGCATTATTCTATCTCAGTGTTTACATATACCAGTTTCTAAAACCTGGCATACTTTACACAGCATTTCAATGATGTTACTTGCAGTTAAAATGTGACTAAAAAAAATGATTCCCATAAACCTAAATGAAGGCTGTATATTTTCACTGGGATGTTGTGAAGAAACACGATGGGTATCCTTGGCATTAGAGTAAGAATAAATTACAATGAAAATTTTAGGTTTGCACACACAGTGATCCCTCTGTATCAACATTTAATTTGTCCCCCAGACTTGGAGTGGGAGCTGCTTTTCCGCTTCCTCCAAGGTTCCTGGCAGATGACAAGCATGGGACTTGGAGCCAGGTCACCCTGGGGTGGTTGCAGTGGTGCGAAATCCCCCCTCTGACTGTTGCTGCTACTGGGTCCTTGCCAGTGGCCCCGCTTCCTTGGGCTGCTGCCACCACTGCTGCAGTGCACCACACAGTCTCTTCTCAGGCAGCTGTGGCAGCAGTCACTGCGGAATATCTGGTAGCAGCTCCTTCGGTTGCTGCTGGGCACTCGCCGGTTGCCACCTCCTCCTTTTGTTGCTGCTTCAGCTGCAAAGGCTGTGGGATGTCCGGCGACAGTCCCCCCTCCGTCTGCTGTGGCTACCATGGTTGTGGGGCACTAGGTAGTCCTTCCCCAGACTGCAGTGTGGCATGCTGTGGCCAAAGGGCTTTGACTGGCAGCCCCCTCCCCCCACGTGCCAAGTCCGTCTTCTCCTTGTCCCCCAGTGCCTCTGACTCTTGCTGGATCAGGGCAAGAATATACACAGGGAGGGGAGGAGTGTCCCAGTTTCAGGGTCACTGTGGCTCAGGAACCTCTTCAGAGCCTCATTCTGGGTCCCGCTCTGGCTTTGGGGCCCCGTCCAGGTCCCACTTGGGCTAGGAAATGCTTGCTGACTGCCCCCTCAGGCACAAGGATGCCTTCCAGTTCCCCTTCATGTATGGTGACATGTGCTCATTCCCCCTCTTGGGTGGTGCAGCAGGCTGCTGTTCTCCCATTGGTGTTTGACCATCCACCAAAGGGCTGAGGAGCTAAGGGTGTTACTTCTGGCCAGACCTCTTCTCTGGAGCGGAATGGGAGAGATGAGGGGAACAAACAGGCAGGGGGAAAGCCCCAGCTTAAAACTGAGAGCTGATGGTGTCATCATCCAGCCACTCTTAGACTATGAGGTTTGGGGACTCCCAGGCACCAGCCTCTCAGCATTTCTTGGAGCATCCTGACCATTCTCCCTCCTCTGGATGTCTAGCTGTGTTTCCTATTCAGTCTACACAATACCCATGAAGATAGCATATCCCAACACTGGTGAGGTGTTAGCTAGCCCCCACTTACCTGCCACCTGGTAGGGTCAGAATTTCACGTAAACAGCACAAAGACCTGACTGAACCTCCTTTATGTCAACAATCAGGCTGGTGGTGGTGGTATATTGGTGTGGGGAGTATTTTCTTGGCCCACCTTGGGCCCCCTAATACCAATCAAGCGTTGTTTGAATGCCACGGTCTGAGGATTGTTGCTGAGCATATGCATCATTTTATGACTGCGATTTACCCATTCTCTAATGGCTACTTCCAGCATGATAATCTGCTAACTCACAAAGCACGAGTCACCTTAAGCTGGTTCAATGCACATGAAAATGACTTCCGTAAATTTCAAAGGCCTCCTCAGTCACCAGATCTGAATCCAGTAGAGCATCCTTGGGATGTGGTAGAACGACAGGTCGGCAGCACAAATGTGCTGCTGACAAATGTGCAGAATTATGTGATACAGTCACGTCGACATGGACCAGAAGTTGTAAGGAATGTTTCCAGCACCTTGTTGAATCCATGTCACAAAGAATTTGGGCTGTTCCCAGAGTTAAAAATATAGCTTAGTTCCCTGGAACAGTAACAAACTCTTATACATTAGAGCTAATAGGCTGCCCATCAAGTGCTTTGATTCTTAACTGTAGTAATTTTTTGCATCATTCTTTTCTGCTGACATGGCAGGCATTGCACTGGTTTAATCCAGTCAGCTCTGCCACAACACTTCCCAGGTGCACTCTTTGTTTTCATGAAAGAAAAAGGTTACTTCCTTGATTAGATTCCTGCTATCTGTGACCAAGGAAACGGACCTTTCAGCAGTGAACTTGGGGGCCATTCATCGTTGTTGCTTCAGAGCTGCTGAATTAGTCTGGAAAGTTCAGTGACATTAAATAACAGGCATGTTGAGGGTACCTGTGTGCCTAGAATGGACATTCAGACAAAGATCAATAAGTGGTATTTTTCCAGGTTCTGTGAAAGTGCACATTGTCTGTGAAAGACCTCTCTCACTCACACACACACACTCTGTGTGTACATTGCACTCTGCTCTGGAAACAGTTGTCTGATGCATGTTCTCCCCATTGCAGCTATTGAACTCTCTAGCTTTCTTCTTTGAAAGTTGGTGTTGGCCTCAGAGTGACATATCTTACCAGCTTCTTTCTTGTGCAAGTGCTCAGTTTGGAGGGACAGCCTGATCTAGGTGGTGCTTGGGTTGTATGATGGTTCTTCCATTTTTTGATGGTGTAGACTGTGTTCATGGCCTTTGATATTCTCTTGTGCTCTTTTCCATATCTGCTTTCTAATAAATTGATCTGTGATTTGCCTTGACAGCTCCTTGGATTTCATGATTTCTTTGCTTCAAACTTCTTTACTTGCCTGAGGAACCTCAGAGATACCAGTGTTTTTACCTGAGAAACTGATCATTTATTGTGAAACGTTATTACTGAATAATGTTATAGGCCATTCAACTAAATGGATAACTCGCGGAGGCAATTTTGTACACCTAACTTAAGATTAGCCACAATGAAAGGGTTTGCTTATTACTTATGCAAATAGAATAGTTCAGTTTTTTCTTCTTAGAAAAATGTTTCATTTGTAACTGACACCTAGGACCTATATATATTTTCTGAGAACACAAAGGAATGAATAACTACAATCTTGAATGTTTTGGGGTTTCAGGACTGTTCATTAGCTGAACACAGTTGGCACTATAAAGCTTACAAAGGAACGTGATAAATGTGAAGTGAATTAGAAATAGGAAGCAGAAAGTAGGGACAACAAGTTAATATGCTACAATGAAAACTTGGCATCACCTTTCTTATCATACTGAATACTATTGCTGAAAAAAGTATCAACACATGCCTGTCTTCCATGCATTTTATTACGGTATTATATACGCCTCAAATTTTGGAACTTACAGACTGAGTCTCATTTTAGTAGACAGAATTTGGGTAATTTTTACAACCAATTTCCTTTTTTCCTTTAAAAAGTAAGGGTACTTTAAAGTCTTGATGTTTCAGGAGGTATTCATGACTTCCAACTCTATCAACCCTTTATCGCTTATTTTGACACTTGTTAATTTGCTGGCTTAGTAATATAAAAGTCACCATTGGGAGAACACCAGGCTTTAAGTACCATCAAAACCAGCTACTTTGACAAAGTCTAGACCCAGTTAAACCTGCAGCTAGACTACACAGCAGTTAGTGGTGTTAAACTTGAGTCCTTTCATTGGAATAGATGTGGATTTGTGTATGCCACCTAAAAAGTTATTTTCGACTGCAGTGGAGGGTAAACACTTATTGTTCTAACTGTACTTGTTGCGTTAATGGTAAGATTAGTAGTAGGTAAGAAATATCTTTTTGAATTGTATTCCACATAATAGCTATAAGGAATCAGTCATTTAGTCATATACAGTTGATTCATTTGTACAGTGCTTGTGTATGTGCAGGATGAGCAATAATCATTATATTAATGCATGTGTCTTTTTTTAGAGCCTTGGATCAGCCAGCAGATACGAAACACGTAAAAAGTAAGTCATTTTCCTTCTGATTCTAAGATGACTACCCTTGGAGTAATGTCAAAGCCAATGATGTCACCAAATAAACACAGTAATTGCTCGTTAAAGTAATATTTGTTGGACACGCTGTCTCCCCCCCTGCCCTGTATATAAGAATAATGTATTTTTGAAAGGTGCTCATAAGTCAAATTATGAATTTCTGGTTGGATGCTAGAACAAGCCTCAAAGATGCATGCCTTTGAAAGGCGCAGCGGTTCAACATGTTCACCTAACTGAGAACAACGTCTAGAGCCATGCCTTGCTCAAAATGGATGAGCACACTGTGAAATAGTCTCAGTTTACGCCTGTATTACACTCAGCATGGTTACTTAGCATCTGTGCTGTGACAGGTCAGACTTCATATCCAATGAAGAAATCAAAAGGCAGACTATACCACTGAATGTATTTTAAGCAGGTTAAGAAAATGAAGGAAAGTAATAAGAAACATCGTGAAAATAACAAAACATACCCTTCATTAAGTAGATTTCCATTACCTTACTTCCTCTGATGCACAGTACAGAACTTGCATGTCAGCATTCTGTAAAGGATTGTTGCTGTTTTAAGAAACCACTTTGAGACAGGTGTATAGCTGGACACAGATGCAGGGCTTATTCAGAAAAGTGCCAAGCATGATGAATTTTTAGTGTTAAGGTGCTGAGGTGTTTATTGTGGAAATGAGAATGCAGAAGACTTGACAGGAACAACAAGTCCACAGGTAAGCAGGCATGAAGTGCCAAGCAAGATTTTGCAAGCTCTGTTTGTGCCACATGCTGTTTTATCTTAGACCACATGACTGAAATCAGGTGCAGCTTTGATGGACAGGACTTGTGTACCTGTCGGACTCGCCTCCAGGAGTCCTCGCAGTACCCTCTCCCTATGTGTGGCCCTGTCGCACGATGTTGCCAAAAGAAGAGACAATCCCTAGGGTGTGGTACCGGTCAGTGCGAATAGGTCTTGTGGAAGTTGGAAATCAGACAATCAAATAATACTGCCACATCACTTGGAGTCCATAAAGGCCTGATGCAAATAGGTTGGCGATCAATCTACCTTAATGGGTAGAAATGGGGAGTCTATAGGAGCTGTCTGGGAAAACAGTGGTGCAATAGGGCTCTAGGAGGGATATCTAAAATTGGGGACAAGTGCGATAGTGAGGAGGCAATTGCAAGTGATATGAAACTGGAGAAATCCGTTCACAAATTGTGAATGGCCCTATATAGCATGGGCTTGGCTTCTTCGCTGCCAGTTTCATCATTGTATGTTGGGTGGACAATCAAATTCTTTGCCCTGCCTGGGATAATACTGTTTGCTGCTGTTTATTCACCTGCATTTTCTAAGACTACACTGCCTGTTGGAGATGATTGTGAGTGGTTTTCCAAGCTTACTCATTTCTTTGATATCATTCATTGACAGCTGGTACACCACAAGCAGTCAGGTTCCAAAGAAATTACTGTTTGTAAACTAGAATACACTGAATATGGGTCGAGTTTGTGGTTATGTGAATTTTGCACATATTCACTCCATGGGAGGAGTAGCTCCTGTTGTACAGTTCCTACAAACAGTAGCTGTGTAGATATTTTCCAATATTCATCCTCTCTACTTTTGTTGGTTTGGGGGTCATACCCCAATGTCAACCTGAGACCGTAACTTGTACCAAAAGGCCTTCCACACTGAAGCGTTGTGTTCTCAGGTAGGCAAAACATCATAAAAACATGTTAGAAAAGCAGTCGGGCCATTTTCAAAGCCAAAAAGGATGTCTCTGATCTTATCCGTCTCGTGTGTAACAAACTTTTCAAGTGACGGACCAACTCTTGGCCTCAATTAAGTAGGGGAAATGGACACGCTCCAAATTGCGTTTGAATGGCTTATAGCAAAAAGTTTTACTCATTTAAGCCAAGGTGACGTGACGGTCTTCTCCTTGGCATAGAGTAGTGGTAAATCTGCATGCAAATAGTGGAGAGGCTACTGGGAATGTACTACCTCATTGCCTAGCAACTGCATGGCAACTGGTTCCACTTGCTTATTGATGCTCTGCTCATTTCAGCCCATTATGTTGTCAGACTATGTACCTTTTCACTGATTGTTGAATAGTGCTGAGTTTATTGAATTTTGTGTAAAATGGCTTGCATTTCTTGTTTTCACCTGTGTATAGTTTCAGTACAGCCAAGAGAGAAAAATGGAGTTGTCTGAAATGGAAAGACTACAGAGATATAATGGAACTTATAAGCAACATGTGTTGCTAAGTAGTTAAAGTTTTAAGTAAATTGCTCAGAATGATCTCTTGAAAAAATGAAACCAAAATTAAATTGCAAACAGGTTGTAGGTGTTAGCACAGCCATGAACCCAAGAGTCATGTCCAGTGACTCGAGAAGCAAGCTGTGATTTACTCATCAGACACTAGAGATCTATTTCATCCCATCTGCTTTGGTGTTTGTTGGTATTTTATCGTCTGTGTAACAACATGCAGATTTTTCCTCATATCTTTTTCCTGCTTATTTCTGTGGTCCTCGTGTCACTATACATGTTCAGTTAATAGATACGTTCTGACACTCAGCGTTTAACCATCATAGCATTTTATATACATACTGTACACTGGTTGTAGACTATCATTTTTGTTGCTAAAAACTGAAAAATGCAATTCAAGTTCTCCCAACGTAATCCCAGGTAATACATACAAAATAATATCATTGCAGGGCTGCTTCCACAATTTTTCAGCTCAAAAGCACTGCTTCCCAGAGGCAATATTTAACACATAGCATAAAATAATAGTAGACAGGCTTATATGGAAAAAATAAACATTTTTTCTTTCTTTTTCTAACCGCTTTGTTGGACCCGATAGATGGAAATATGATGTAGTCTGTTGATGAATCAGAGCTCATGAGGAGAACGGCACTCATTTCCACCGGTAGAAGATCCTGACTAATTTTCACGAACGGAAATTCAGTCCTCGAACACTTACATAATGTGGCCTGGATCCACTTTCCAGGGATTTCTAAATAATGCCATTGTCTTCTGTTACACAAAGGGGAATGGCTGCTGCTACCATAGTCATCCAGAGCCAGCCTACCTTTGATGAGAGCTGTCAAGCCCACGTTCACCTCATTTAATCTCCATTATGTGGTTTGTATGCAGACTCATTATTACTAGATGTGAGGGAAGTTTGTGAAGATTTTACCTGGCAGAGGCTGGGACAGCTGCTCCGATTTAACGTTATTGCTTTCAAGTCAAATTCAAGAATGAGTACACAGGATGATTAGCTAAAAACACTGACATATGAGTGGTATCTTTACAATGCTGGAGCTGTTTGGAAAACTGACACTCAGTAAGCACTTAATTCATGTCACCATAATCATTGAAGTATGCTACCAAATGAATAAGTTCAACAAAGGATTCTCAATGATGGTGAATCATTAAGCATTCTTATATACCAGGATGGGAATCCAGGAAGGCTTACAGGAATTAGAAAGTTACATTTCAGGAAGAACAACACACGGTATAGCTTTGGCTAGAGAACTATAGTCTGTTGATAAAGAATGGTGGGACAAAAATGGGAGTTGCTGTGATTGTCCACTGAATATCTACTAAAAAAGTAAAAACAGGCAAACACCTAGACCTGTCTTTAGTTTGACATAGTAAATATATTTTAACTGTTAGGCTTATAGGAGTTGATGAGGTGGTTTCTCCTGGAATGTGTTTCTGTGGGTATACAAATGCACTGTATTTTAGATGTAAACGAAAACTGAGAGAGTGGCACTCTCTCTGTTTAGGTCTTCAACATGCAATGAGAAACTAAGTACATTCCTTCATTTTTAATGCACCGTGCTCGGTTAAGACCAAAGAAGACCACTAAAGGATTGTGTCTTTACCAAATTATATCATGAAATGAATTCAGGAGAAAAGCAATTCGGTTTAAGTATAGTTTAACGAAGGGTGGAGAATCTGAGAATGTTCTTTTTCTCATATTCTCTGAATATGGCTCCACTTTTGATTTCGATAACATTTTAGTGGATGTTTTATCATTTATGACAGATGGAACACAGTGCCTAATAAAATAGCACAAATTGCTGTCCAGAATAAGTGTCAGTGAAAATGCAGATCATATAATGGCTTAGCCATGCTGTTCAGTTTAGACTCGAGCAACTTCATTGTTGGTTTATGATGCAGAATACCCTTCTGGCGGTGTGTTGAGTACTACCTTCATCCCGTCATACCGGTGAGCGCATGTTGGCTGACTTCTGCAGAACCCACTCATTAGTTTTCCCTCTGCAACCCAGTTGCTGCCTTTCTGGCTGAGGCTCTGTCCCTTCAGCAGGGACTTATCCCTCTGTTTGTTCCCTCTTAACCTAAAGTGTGAAAAACCTAGCAAAACGGCAGGGAATCGAATTGAAGGAGCGCGTGTCATCTGCTCTTAGCTTCTTAGCAGACACAGTGGCTTTGGAAACTGTTTAGACTCTGGCAGATTTGTAAATTTAAAAGGACCATAAATGTTTTAACACACATTATACCTTTCTGAGTTGATGTATTTTTTTTTTTTTACATTTAATCAGTTGACCAATAAACGTGAAGGTAAGGCTCCGTGATGAGGGCCAGTGGACAGCAGATAGCTCATCAGCCACTCACAGCTTAAGCTAAGCTGACCAGAAGAATGTGCAAAAGTTTCAACAAGTTTTTGCACATGAAAGCCATAAACAGTCCACCAAAATTTTCTGCAGCACAAATACTTTAGCAGTCAACAAAATGCTTTTGCTTTAATTTAGTTTTAAATATGACGCTTAGATGCCATTAGTTTGAACTTGGAATAGTTTGTATTTAAATGTTATTTCAAAAAAAAAATATTTTAGTTATTTTGATAATTCTGTTACACATATCCATGTGGTGCATATTGCTGTATGTCATTTTGAGTGAAAAGTACAGATGTATGAATGTGTATTGAGCCATCCCCTACTAGAGGCATATCTGGCATTATTTCAAGGTACTTTTTCCTTCTGCATCAACATTTCTTTAACTCCACTTCAATAATTAGATTTTGGTAACTATACCTGCCATCAAAGACAAAAAATCCCTCAACAACCATTAACAGGTATGGTAATGGTCACGTTACCATGGAGATTTTTTTTTCTCAGTGAAGGAAAGAATGAACCCTGTGAGGAAAATAAGTGAGTGAGTGGTTGGCCTAAGCACTTTTTTGTTTTGCATGGGTGGGACAGGGTGTATTATAATAAAAATTCTTGATGTGAAAGACACGATTCCCATGTGTAGCCGGAGGTGTTCCTTGTATGCAACCTGGCTCAGGTTCTGTACAATTGATTTTGGTTTGGGTCTCTAGGTGTTATGTCATTGTTTCTGTGTGTACATGTTCTACATTTCCATTAAAATAATTTATCACTTAAATTTTTTTTAATGAAAGACGACCTGTAGCCCAAACAAATATATTAAGCACAGATGAAAAGAAGCAGCCATAAGACACAAATAAGCATTTCAGCAGTGTCACGTTCCACTATTTAAACATAGTCCCATGACCTGCTCTCATTTGTCACAGTGCTGGGCCACCTTACTACTTGGCTGTCCCAGACTGTGGTGTAGGTAGCTCAGGGTTCTGGAGCTTCTCACCAGGACGGTAAATAAGCAAAGACTGACACCACTGGGTGCAACTGTATCTGCTGGTTGGCTGATCAAAGAGATGACACTTTGGAATGGGGCCCCTGTGGGGCTGCCTGTTTCTGAAGCTGGGGATTCATAATATGATGTTGCCAATGGGTTACTGCCTCATTGGTTGCTTAATCTTTTGAATAGAGAGCAAGAAGGAAAACAGTCAGCCATCATCTTGATGTTTTTATGAAACTGTTTTGTAATGGTCAACACGCTTGTCATTATTTCCCCTGCCCCTTCAGTGTACTTTTTTTTACTACACAACTTGTTTTGATTGTGAAGTACGTGTTGAAACAAAGTAGAAGTTGTAAGATACTGCTGGGCATCATGAGAAGCAAGCTCTGCTTTTATCATGCCAGATTCTCAGATATCGCAGTATATGTCCGTAGAAAATGAAATTGCTCTCTGCCATGTCTCTGAACCACTATCTTCGTGTCAGTTTACAATTTCTTTGATGATTAGACAGTCATTTACCAAAGGAGAGTTTCCCAGCACCTTATCTTAACCCCTTCACCTTCATGTGAGCTGGATATATTTTACACAGCAGAAAAATTCCTGGCACCGGCATGCCAGATTGATCCTGCACAAATACTATTGACTGCTCTCTAGTCTGAGGAATATTTTTGTCTGTGGTGTATCGAATACTAATAACATAACTGCTCCGACTGGGCTACTTGCACGTAATTTGTGCAGCCGCTAAGCTGTGCGCGGCACAGTAGTACTGCACAGTAGTAGTAGAAAAAAATAGCAAAGCGAGAAATTCTGAGAGCCATTGTTGAAAGGGATAATGAGTCTCAACTTGGCGAGTGCAATGTGCATAAGGAAGAGAGTGGGTAAGATGCTGACGGTAGTGACAGCGGTGAGTGTGTGTTACAAACTGCTGAAATGAAAGTTTCTTGGCATGATACTGCTCATGGGAATAATATGCAAACTGAACATCAAGTTATACTGGTCAACAGATTCTCTGTACGCTACGCCAATATTTGTGTACTAAATTATGTACTGTGTGCGCTGCCCAAGTAATCCTGGCTTGTGCGCAATGTCATGTTTTGGACTTGAGCACACTAAGCTGAAGTACTGGAACTGGGCCTAATATTGGTTCACGAAAAATATCAGCAGACTGAAAAACCGTTTTTGTCCAAGACCATATCGTTGTGTTTCTACCATATGTTTATTACCTGTTGTCTCATGCGTCAGAAATGTGCTTTGGAGCTGAAAGTCATAAAGTTTCTATGGAGAAACGAACGGTCACCGACTGTTCTCGAGTTCCCTTGCAGATATTCAATGCGTTGCTGCATACACCCAAATTAGCCATGGCATATAAAATTTTTAGTGGTTGGCAGTTAAGAGGCTAACATACTCGAGATGGAAATGTAATGTCCTCCAGTGGCCTCTAATGTTTCATGTGTTTATCCATAGATAACATGATGTCGCTAACCAGTGAAATAGCTGTAAAAGCACCATGCACTTACCCCCGCTTAGGCTGGAAGTGACAGTCAGTTTAAATTATATAAAAGACTAGCCAAGGGGTCAAAGTGAAAAGGTAAATAGTAATTACACATATATCACCAAACCGTAATACCCTTAAAGTGGTGCTTTTAGTACATAAGTGTTGTCAGTGCTGTCAAAAAGATGGGTGCCACAGAGACAGACACGTGGGTTGTAGTCCAGTGGAAAGGAGAAAAATTATAACAAAATATATATCATATATACCAAACTTTATTACCCGTTACCCCACCCTGGTTGTGCGTGTGTGTTTGACTATGTAAAAACCTTACTTAGTACACGCAAGCCAAATTTTAAGGCTTTTTAACTTCCGTCACTCCTTCAAATCAGTGTTCCTGCTGCCAAAATAAAAAAGTATTTACTATTCCCCCCCCCCCCCCCCCC
>UFQX01000198.1:183436-208858 GCA_900497675.1 Arapaima gigas | reverse complement strand
TCCCCCCCCCCCCCCCCCAAAAACCGCAACCAGCATACCAATTCAAATTGTGTGCCAAAGCATTACCCAGTGCTCTGCCAGATGGTGATTACAGTCCTGTACTGAGTTTTTCCAAAAGAGTGCAAAAGAAGGTGAACAAGCTTTAGATAATGTTATGGCTTTTCCTTTGGTCTGTTCTGATAGTGAAGCACTGTCTCTCCATCTCCCTCAATTTCCCTGCAAATCCTCTGGCTCTGAGGTGATCCATGGTGATCAAAGTAAATTACTTATAAGAATAAAAGTGTAACAAATTTATTTTTGAATAAATAAATTTATTTATTTATGAAGTGTGGGAAGTTGAAGGTGAATGCAAACACACTTATGTAGCTCTTTATTGAGGGTTGTTATTTATAAGATGTCATAAATACTTGTGCCAGGGGACTCGACACGTGCAGGTGCCTGTATGAGGTCCTGACTCCGGAGGGTGTGGACTTAGCGGGGGGGTGAGCATTTATTCATTTAGCAAATGCTTTCCTCCAAAGCAGCATCCAACTTGGAGAAAAGAAAAGTGCATCTCACCAGCAAACAGAAAGCTACAGACGCATGAATCGCAAAGTACGTTAGATAGTTTCTCTAACATGGGGGTTGTGACCCTCCACTAGGGGTCGCCAGTGTTTCCATTTGGGTTGCTTGATAAATCTGATTTTAAAGGAGTTTAAAGAAAAAAGGGATGAAGTATGTATCAGTGAATTAATTAATAATATAGTTGCAGGTTTGGTTTAATGCACCCCCTTGGTACACAAGTTTTCATGGGAGTGGACCCCCCTTCCCAAAATCAATTTTAACCAGTTGGCATTGTGGTTGGGGAGACAGAATATGTACCAAATGTAAAATAAGGGTCCCTTGAGAGATTTTCAAGGGTGGGAACCATTGACTTAGATCACTACCACCATTTCTGTTGGCTTGCATTACACCAGTAGCTGCAGACTCCTGACTGTGTCCCCTTTGACCAACAAACTTTTCAAGTAATGAACCAGCTTCTGAGTCTTAATTAAGGTTGCAAATAGGAGACTGACTCTGAATCACTAAGAAGTAGATGCTGTTCAAAGTCGCAATACCTTCAAACCAGTGAAACATTGACCAAACCTTCTCTTTAGCAGTAATTCTCTGCGGGGTGGGACAGTTCTCTTGTGAAAAAATGTAAAACAAAAGCATTTTCTTAACAAAAACACCACGAATAGGGTGCTAGTCAAGGTAGATCAGTAAAATCCCCCCTCCTACCCAGAAAACCAAGCAAGACATGACAGTAATTGCATAACCCTCCTCATACTTCCTCACCCAGACAGTCTGGCAAGGTGTGTCAGTAATTGCTTTAATTGTAATGCAGTGAGAAAGTCAGTCAGCCCCCCAGCGCATCCCCATCTGTCCAAGCAGCTTCTCTGCTGTATTCAGCCATGCCCTAGAATTGTTGCAGCAGGTGCATCTTTGGGTCATGGATTTAAATTTTAATAATAAATGGTTTTCTTAAGACTGAAAGTTTATTGTATCTATTGTACACACTTAAGGAAAAGTTTGGTGATTAAATACAACTGTATAGTGTATGAAACCATTTTGGGCATAGATCATGTAGAATAAAACGCTTAAACTAATTTCTAAAATCCAGTGCAAATGCACTTGGCATCACTAATGGGGAAAATGGGTTACAAATTTGTAAAATAATTTTTGTGGAAATGTACACATGCACACAAGTACTGTGAAAGTGAGGCAGCTGCAGAATGTGAAAGAGCCGTGATGTGCTGTGTAGGTAGAGGGTATCAAACCTGGCGATTCCTAAATGTAAGAATGTTTACCCACCCATTTGTGTATTTTGGAATGTAAGGCAAAAAATTCGAGAAACCATAGGAAATCAATTGAAAAACTCACATCTCCTGTGTACAGTGATTTATCTGATTTTACAATAAAATCATACATTCTAATTGTAGCTGTATATAATTGAAGTATCAGTTAATTTGTGTATATTTGTTATCCTAGAGACTGATTTGAGCTAAAATACAAAAAAAACCTAGCATTAAAGAGACCTTGTAGCAGAAAACAGCCTTTTGATTGAGTCGTGACTGGGGGGGTGAGGTCTTCCGTCTGCATACACCCACACAGACACACACAAATGCGCACATACACATGCGTACACTTGCATGAATGCAGACAGGCACTCAGGCTATTTTTAAGTAGGACATATTGTTCATGGTCACAACACCTACAGTTCCAGCATGTTCCCTCCAAGTCTCAGTCTTTCTTTATGAAATATTTCACATACTATGCTCATCTCTTGGACTTTGTGTGTGTGTGTTAGGAAGGGAAAACGTGGTATTTCCAATGTGTTAATTGTTACTATCATTATTCACTGCTGCTGTTTTGTCAGGCTTCAAGAGGACATTAGCGAGTGCAGGTGCCTTGCCAGGCTCACGTGATGCCTCTGCATTTTTATAAAGTGAGTCCCTCCACCACAGGAAATCATCTCTTGTGCATTAGTTTCAATGTTTATTGGCTGTTGAACATAAGCCATTTTATAAGGCTCTGAAGATGGGTACACAGCTCAGCTTCACTTTGCTGTTGCTATGGAAACCCAAAGGGTTGTTTTATTGTTGATTTCATTACTCTACCCAGAGGGGGAAACCACATAGTCACTCTCAAAGAAGCAGTAAAGGAGTGAGTATCCATATACCAGAGGTTCTTAACCTGTGGGGAATACCTCCACATGGGAGGTACAAAGGGAATACAGGGGAGGTGTGAGAATTTATCGTATTTGATTTCTCACTGGATTCCTATATCAAATTCTTGTTAGTTCCTATTTACTTTTATGTTTTTGTGTCCATAAGGAATTGGTAATTAATACGAATATTTTATTATCTTAAATATATCTTGATTTTTTTCTTTGATAAAATTTGGGGAAGGAAGGGAAGTGCTTACTTTTTGGTGAGGTGTGACAGTATAAAGGTTAAGAATCCCTACCATGAAGACTCCACCATCTGTTACACTTTTCTTGCTCTGTACGTCCATTGAATTTTGGTTGTGCATCTATGTGGCAGTGTCAGTTTCTTCCCTATGAATGTTGAATAGTGGCTGCTGCCTTTTTTTGAAGCAGGTAATCTTGCATGGATATTTACTGTTTCATGTATATCTGTCCTCAAGTAACTCAAGTTAATACCTTAATAAATGTATCAAGATATGTAAAAGATGATGCTGCATATGCTCCACTGCTGCTGTAATGCGTAAGAGATGATACAAGTGCTGGCAATACAAATTCTTATCTTTCAGCGTTGGTCGTGTCACAGGTCATTAGGCTTGCGCCTTGTGGAGATGTACATCTTGGCTGGGGTGCACTGTGGTCAGTAGTTGCAACCATGGAAACAATAATATCTGGCTTGGACTTTTTTGTGACAAATGGTTTGAGATTCATTTGGTAAAATGGAGTTCTAAATTATTATTAAAGTTTTTGTATTTAATGAAAAGCCAGAAACCGCAACACAAAGATCACTGTCGCAAAGTACTTTGCCTCCTGAGTGCCTTCTGACAGTGGTGGGAAACTATTAGAACACTTAAAATGTTATGACAGTATAAATCTTACCTCTTTATGTCCCATAAGTTTATTCAGCAGGGCAACATAACACAAGCAAACACAGACAGTCTAGCTGGTTGGGGGGTTTTGTGTATTTAATCTTTGCATGCTGGTGTTTTTACAGTTTTTTTCAAATAATCAATTACAATATATTTTTTCTGGTAACCAACAAGGCTTTGGTTTAATGTGCAGTATTGGCAGCAGAGCACACCATTCAGTAGTGAAATCAGCATGACAGCCTTCAGTTTTGTGAATAGGTTGATGCTGCAGAAATTACATGCTGAGGATTGTAGCTTTCTAAAGGCTCGCTTTAGAGCTACAGGCTTCGGCTTCATCGGAGGTGCTGCTGCATGAGAGTGTAGGTGAATTTTTCCACAGCAGAGAAGTCATGACCGTTAAGTCTTAGATGTAGTCTGCAGTGGGTACTGGTTGGTGTCATACTCCTGTCATGAAGGTCTACACCCGTTTCTAGTTGAACAGTTTGTCAACAGTGCAGTATTTGATGCTGATGCAGGACCCACACACACAGTAATTAACTAAAGGAAGTTTTGTTGTGTTGCAATAAATAATGTTAACTACTGAAGTAATTGTGGTATTTGGTAATAATTTAGCATACATGGATGTCAGTTTTGGTACTCAGAAAAGCATAGAAACCTTTGCCAATGAAATTAAAGTTATGATGGGTTTCTCAGGAACATTGCCTTCATAACTAGGAGGAAGACTATAATGCCCCGATGTTGATATACACTCACTGCTTTATTAGGAACATCTGGTTGTTCACACAATTATCTAATCAGCCAGTCATAGCAGCAGCAACAGGTCGTGAGCATCAGTGAAAAAATGTGACCTAAGCGACTGACCGTGTGGTCGTCGGTGCAAGACAGGGTGGTTTGACTATTTCAGAAACTGCTGATCTCCTGGGATTTTCATTTTCATAAGTCTCCCGAGTCACACAGAATGGTGCAAAAAACAAAAAAATATCCAGTGAGTGTAAGTTTTGTAGGTGAAAACTCCTTGTTATTGAGAGAGGTCAGGGGAGAAGAGCCGGATCGGTTCGAACTGACAGGAAGCCTACAGTAACTCAAATAACCACTCTTTACAACAATGGTGGGCAGAAGAGCATCTCTGAATGCGCAACATGTCAAACCTTGAGTCAGATGGGCTACAATAGAAGAAGACCACATCGAGTTCCACTTCTGTCAGCCAAGGACAGGCAGCTGAGGCTACAGTGGACACTGGCTCACTGAAATTGGACAGTTTATGATTGGTCAATGTTGCCTGATCTGAATCTTTATCTGCTGCAACATGGTGTAAACATCATGATGCCATGGATCCCAACCTGCCTTGTATTAACAGTTTGGGCTGGTAGTGGTGGTGGGAGAAATGTTTATTTTGGCACAGATTGTCCCCCCTAATACCAATCAAGCATTGTTTGAATGCTGCAGCCTATCTGAGTATTGTTGCTGATGATGTGCATCCTTTTATGTCCACAGCTTACCCATCTTCTAATGGCTACTTCCAGCATCATAATGCGCCATGTCACAAAGCATCTTAGCATGAATGACAAATGTGCAGAAATAACATGATGCGATCATGTGGACGTGGGCCAGAATCCCAAAGGAATGTTTCCAGCACCTTGTTGAATCCATGTCGCAAAGAATTCAGGCTGTTCCGAGAGCAAGGGGGGAGGAGTCGTACCTGCTGTTAGAAATGTGTTTTCTAATAAAGTGGGGAGTAAGTGTAAAATAGTAATACTCGCCGATAGACACCCAAACCTTGACGGAGGCCTAAACAGTAACAAATATGGGTGCCTTGCAACAGCATGGCCAGCTGATGTTAATGTATAGCAAACTAAGCATTTGTCCAAAAATTATATAATAAAGGTCAGCCATTGTAAGTCATGTGCATCTCAGCTGGGGACTACCTGTAGTTAATAACTTTGTTTTGTTAGTTTAATATAACTGTCAAGCATATGGCACTGAAATAAAAGATCCAGAAAGGTGAAATAATTTTGTAAAGATGTCTCTGAATTTGGATCAGGCTATTGCCATAGAACAGAATGCAGTATTTAAGTTTAATAAGTATTTGGAATAAACACTCCAGATGTGACAGTTCAACAGTATAAACATCTTAAGGGAAACTCATTAAGCCGTCCTGTCAATTCTTGCTGTTGCTATGTGCTTAATAGCAGCCTGCATGTCACGTGATGAATCACTGGTGGGCGGGGGGGTGGCCCCCGCCAGCGGCAGTGAATCAGTTACTCAGCTCTGGGTCGCCCTCTCTGGGGAAGGGAAATAACTTGCGTCGCCTTATAAGATCAACCTCATTTGAAGTTAGTCTCCTGATTATTTTAAACCCCTCCAGTAGATCAAAGAGGGTGCAGGTCAGTGGGCAGCTGTGTAATTGCAGAAAGATCTCTTTGCTGCCTTAAGGGTGTCAAGAAGGGCAGGTTTGTGTGCCCCAGGTCACAGTACAGGGTTCTGGAGAAAGGTCTGGGTGCTGCTCATCCTGTCACTATGCTCCCACAAGCAGCAGATTTTCATAATGGATTGCTGACTGTTTTCGTGAGAATGTTTGAGGATGGTTTAAATGTGAACAGATATATATGGAGGAGAATATTTCTTTTTATGTGTTCAGTTTAGACTCATGAACTCTACCTAATTTAGTTTAGCTTTTTCAGGAGAACATGTGCCAAAACAAACATATTTGTAATCTGTAAAATTTACATAAATGTTTATCATTTAAAATAATTTTGTTATGAGTTCTTATGTTCATTAAGGTTTCAGGTAAAATCTGTGATTCTGTGACAGTACATTAACACGGCACAGTCTGCAACATTTTTTGTTTCTGCAGTAAGTGATGGTCATTTGGACAGTTTACTCATTCTCTGGCACTTTTTTGGTTTTCAAAAAGTAAGGTTATCCTACAGCATGGAATGGCACGAGAGATTATTATTAATTATTAATACAGCAATTCCTTGATGCCTGAACTCTCGATATCCAAATTTTTACTATAATTGCTATAGCAAATTAATACTGATATATATCGTTATCCAAATGAAAGCTCTTGCTGTAACAAATTTTTATCAAAAACTTGCCAAAAAAATCAAAACATATAAATACAAAATAAATTTTAAAAAAAATCAAATTCCATATAGTTACGTATAATGTACCGTGGTAAAAAATGCTGTATGTGCTGTAAAAAACTGTACTTTATACTGTTACAAATTTATCCAAACCCAGACATGCTTGTGTGGGTGTGTTATCAGCTGTTTCTGCTGGTTTCTCTTTGTCTGAACACGGTTACGGTGCTGCACTTAATGAGCGCTTCAATTTTTTAAAAATAAACTTCTTTATTAAAATGCCACTTGTGTCAAAGAGGAGCACGCAGCAGGTTACTGTGACATGTCATTACTTTGTTCAACATGTCATAAGACTGAAGTGTTGCTGCAAACCTCTCGCCTCCCGTGTGTAACGCAGTGACTACCGTGTGAAATGTGCTGTACTGTACACACCGCACTGCAGTATAAACATGCATGTTAATGACAACATTGTTTTTTTTTTGTTTTTTTTAATGAGGCAGCTGCTGTGTAGTGTTTATCCTGCTCAATTCAGAGGTTCATGATTATATAGGTGTTTTTGGTGGGTCCCATTTAAAATAATGGGAAGTAGGCGTGTGAAATGTAGGTATTCAACATATTTTCAGGGACAAATTATTTTGAAAACCAAGGGATTACTTGTACTGCTTCAGTCTGAGAAGCGTACCCTGTAAAAATAAATTGAATTGAACTGAGTTAAATTTAATAGTACAAACAACACCATCTCTGGTGCACACACGTACAGAAAGGGGTGCAGAAACTCAACTGTAGAACTTAGAAAATGCAATATTTGCATCTAGCTGGCCAAACTCTTGTCACTAATTCATTGATCCCTGTGTATATGTTACCAGGGGTCAGTAGAAAGATTTTCGTTCATATATGGGATTCCTTATCAGAACAACTGGCAGAACCTATATAAAGCCTTTAACTGTATGGATGGTAGGCACAGCATCAGTGATGACACATACAAGGGACACATGGTTAATACTAGACAGAAACAAGTTTATGTCACTGATATTCAATTTAAAGAATAGAAGGAGGACCGAATAGAGAAGGCAGACATCTACATCTTGTATTAGACACGGGTTGCGGCATGAATGAGGTTATCTTGTTTGTACGACTGGAATTTGCAGAAATGCTGAATTCTGGCTGTCAGCCTCCAGGTGTGCATGGCACCATACAGAAGTCCTGTGACCCATATCAGTTCTGCATCAATCTAAAGCAGGTTATTATTTTGCTAGACCTCTGCTAAACCTGTCTTTTTACCACTGGACCTGCCATATGCCATTTGTATTCATCTGAAGTTGTGGAAGTAGCTGTACCAGAATATGTTCCCAGCCTACCTCTGATAATGTTGTGTACGGGTAATAAATAAGGACTACCTCAGGAAAAAGGTTCAAAGCCTTGTGTGTCAACTGGCTGTTTGTAGGAAGGTTTTTTTCATTGTCCATATCCCACAGTCATAAAAGTAAAGCCCTTTGGATTTGCAGTGGTTTTCCCCACAGGTACAGGGAAGGAACAAGATATTTGATGATAAACCTTGTTCTCCTTTCTGCAAGTCTAGGCTAAGCTCAGCACATATAGAAAAAACATTTTATTAAAAAAAAATATATATATATATATGTATGTATGTGTGTCTCTGTATGTGTGTGTGTATATATATATATATATATATATATATATATATAAATATAAATAATATAGACACACACACACACACACACACACACTTGAGATTTCAGTTCAAGACCCGGTTGTTTTATGTGAGGGGGGGAATGAATATCTCCAGCACTGTAACAGTTTTATTTACTCAGTCTTCACAGGGATTTAAATACAAAACTGAAAGGCCCAAGAAGAAAGGGATATAATGAATGTCCTGATATTTAGGCAAATGCATGGATGGATATAGGGCCAGTTTCAATTCACAGAAGAGCGAAGGGAAGTGTATATGAAATTATGTAGACTTCATTATTCTCCCATTATACTTAATAACATTGATCTATAATTTTTATTCATCTGCAGAAGCTTTAAGAATAAAAAGCCACCCATACAGACATTTATAGGGAACACGTCCATTTGCTGCGCTTTTGGACAAATGTCACGTTGAGCTGGTGAAGAAGCAGTTGTAGTGTAGTATCATGAAATGACAATCCATAAAGAGACTTAATTCTGAAGTGTATAATCATAGGAAAAAAGCACACAAAGTTTCTCACCCATATTGTATGTGTGTGTTCTAGAACCAGAAAAATAGTTCAAGCCCTTGATCATGAAAGTGAACACAAATAGAATTTTTTTGTATCAGTTTGACAGAAAACAAGTCAAACATTATAAAATGCAGCCTATGATACAAAGGCATAATAACAGAACGTTTCAGCCCAATACACCAGCATAGTTCCTTGCTTGGAGCTATCAGGCACCGATTCCAGCTTGCTGTCTGGTGAGAATATTTTGAGACTTGTTTCGTTTTACCTAGAGAAGTTGTCCAGCCGCTGAACATGGGAGCTCTTCATTGGTTATTTCTAGTAGTAACAAACGTAATTTTTTAAATACAGCCTGGGGTTTGTTTAATAACACAAGTGTACTGTTATCGATGAAATGTATTTTATTTTCTTATGTATTTTTGTGTTTTAGAATAGTTATAGATTCTAGTATGCATTTCTAAAAAATTTTCTTTTTCTTAACAACATGCCTTCATAGGCAGTTTTCAGAAAATGAATGTCCTAGAGTAAGAACCGGTAGAAGTTGTAAAAGAACTGAAGCTGCATTAAATTTATAGCAAGGTCTCTTCATTTTCACTTGAGAATGTTTGTGATGTTCTGAAGTGTGAACAGTTTTGCAATTTGTGCTTTGTTATATTAACTTCATTTTGTCACAATTGCAGGGTTGCTTTAGTCATGAATTCATATGATATAGAGTGGGGAGGGAGACTAGAGAGCTCAGAAAACCTGAAAAGGCAGACTGAGCATGGATGTGTTCATTGTGCCACCGTGACACCTGTGTCAATTACTGTAATAATGTGTTTAGTATATTTATATTCATTCATTTAGCAAATGCATTTCTCCAAAGTGATGTTTGTTGTTTGTTAGAAGTAACAAATACTGTATTATATTTGTATTTTATTGTCTTAGTGTAGTAATTTAGTGTATTAATCTCTGCGGTTCAATTATTGAGCTCCCTTTGGACACAGAACCTGCACCATTTTGTAAGCTTCAGTTTGAAGATGAGTTCTTTAACTGCTACACTGTTTGTTTCCCTTTTATAAAAATGTTTTATATTCATTGAAATAAAATCTAAACGCACAGCTATAATTAGTCTATTCATAGCTAATATAATCAGCACTGAAAAGCATCGATAATGTAATAAAAAGGATAGCACTACTGATTGAGAAATCTGTTGATTATATTTTGTTTGCAGACTTCATTAAATATTTTAATTAGGCATTTCACAGCTGAAAGGATCATTGCATCAATTTTTGTTCTATGCTTGGAAAGCAAATTGAGGTAGAAAACAGACTAAAGATGATGTACTTTTGATGGAAATGTTAACTGATTGATCTACTCATGCATATTTTAGTCCTTTTATGAGTCTTCGTAGCTGGTACAATGTGCTTATGCATCCATAGCTTATTAATATTGCTTTTCTACTCTCAAGTTATTTGATGCCACTGTTTTACCAATATCGACTTTAAAGACTAAACAGAAATGAAAACAATCAACATATTTAAACAGTATATTTTGCCACCCACTTAGAAGAAATTAGTTTTTAAGAGTTATAGCAGAATCTTGAATGATGAAGGAAACCCTTTTTTGACGTTTTTTTTGAAAGATATACAGACAGAACAGTGAGACACTTGCTCCTTCATCTACAGACAGGGGGGGGTGAGGATCAAGTGTTACAGAGGGTCACAGGGTCATACAGCATTGTCTAATAACTTCCAGAAGGTTGCCCAGACATTCCAAATTTGTTTAGAATTATTGTGTATTGTGTTATTGGTCAAATGTTCATTTTTTAAGCGGGAGGAAGTTACACTTTAGACATCCATATATTTACAGAAGGAACTTCTGTTGTAGACCGGAACTTTAAAATACATTTCATTGCTAAATGTGTCAGAGTGAACAGCCCATGTTTAATGACCTCATCAAGAAGAGAGTTTGGGTCATGGTTTAACAGCAAAATAGAAGGCGTCAAGTCAAACTTCCACTTTGATACCCACCTTGATACCTACAGCTATAGGAGCAATATGTTTCATAGCTCTGAGTTTAAGTGCCTGTATTAATGTTTTATTGTATTTGTAATTAAAATCAAAGCTGGGCAAGTGTCAACTACAAAATAAATATAAATGGCTGCTCTCCATGTAATAACTTTTTTTTTTATTCACTGAAATAAAGGCAGCATGGTGCTGCTGCAGGTGGTGGTAGTTCCTGACAGCTTCTGGGCCTCCGGTTCACACCTGTGTCCAGATCCGGCTTAATCTGTGGAGTTTGCGCGTTTCCTCCCATGTGCACTTCATGATGAATGAGTCAAAATTGCAAGTAGTGTGAACGTTTGCACGCGTGCTCTGAGATGGACCACTGTCCTGTCCAGGCTGGACTCTGTGTCACATCTATGTTTACGGGATATGCTGTGGGCCACCATGACCCTGCTTTGGACAAGCAGTTACTGATAGTGAATGAATAGATGGGTTTTTTTTTTTTTTTTTTAAAGCTCACAGTCTATTTTTATGAAAATCTTAATTTACCTTAAGAGGTTGCATAATATACAGGTGAATTTTTCCCCCCCAGAAATTAAAGCCAACCTAATGCATGAAAGCCATGTTTTTTGAGAGAACTGGAAGCCCAAATTAACGTGAATGAGCTGCGTGAGAATGCGCCAATCTGTTTAGTCCCTTTTAATGGCATGATATGTACAGTAGGTTATATAACCAGCAATTTTTATGCAGAAATTAATTATCAATTATCAGATTTAAATTGTTTCTAATGGGAGTGCTGGCAGATTTACTATCATGCTGAAAATGTTTGTGCTGGACACAAGCTGCTATAGAACCAAACTGGCCATTTCCAGGGAGATGAATGGTGCATTGGCATATGTTCCTGCACTTAAGGAGACATAGCATGAAATGGGCTCCTCACACTGTTCTGCTCTTTTCTACTATTATGGTATATCAGAAGTGAATAAACTACAATTTCTGCAAGGTAAATTTATATTTTACCTCTGTTGAACCATTAATTTATATTATACTATACTGCACCACAAGGCCTTGTTTCCTTCCTTTCCAAGCTCCAGTCTCTGTGGGGACTTTAGTGTCTGTTTTATGCTTCCACTGATGGGTGAAAGACAATTCCTCAAGCCACGTGGCCAAACGCGCTGCCCCCCAGCACGCTGCATCCTGGCCACCTTGTGCGTTCATGGCGAAGGGAAGAAGGTGCCCATGTTCAGTGTGGGCCCAGCTAATTGGGTGGCAGGCTTTCCACAGGCGGGCTGTCGCTGTCACACTGTTTGTTTCCTGCGGATGAGCAATCAAATGTCCAAGCACAACATGCACAGCCATCTGAACATCAAAAATTACTGTTTGTGTGTGTGCGCGCGCGCTGCCGCCACATTTTATAATACTAATACATTTTGTGTAATTTTTAAAAAAGTATCATAGCACGCAATTTTGTCAGCACTCTAGAAAAGCATAAACTTATGCCGCCTTAGTTGGATGTATTTGGTGCATTGCTGCATTTGAAGCCACTGAGGATTTACCATCAGTGGTGATGAGGGTGTCATTATCTTCAGTGAATGAGCATTCTAGCCATAATACGGTTGCTAGGAACTTAATGGTTTAAATTTGATCAGAGAGGTTGACTGAAGGAACAGTGAATGACAAGTGCGCTCTTTTAAACTTCAGTTTGCAGCAAATATGATTGTGGCGTTTTTTTTAAAAACCCCTGTTAGGGATTAATAGCTATTTGTACAATATTGGCATTTTGCTTTTAGTTTATATTTGTATTACGGTTCAGCACCCATTTGTTTTATTGCATACTGGTTTTTGTTGTTATTGGTTTTGGGTACCCAAGGCAATTTAAATTTCAGAAGCATTTTTATTGCATTAGATCTCTCAGAACCAGCAATTGGGTCTGTCCTCTGCTGTCACCTGATTCATTTGTCTATCTAAGACTGCCTGCGGATATAGACGAGGCAGTTGCCACCACAGATGTGAGAGGCAGCTGCTGGAAGCACATCCCCTCTCTTTGTGCTACTACAATGGATTTGCATGCCTGAGATGGGAGAAGCCACTGAGTGCACTCTGTGGGGCTTCCTGGCCTCTGTTGTCTGCACATTCATCCAGGATACATTGCTCATCTGAGCGCCTCCGGCCCGTGCCTGCTGTGGAGTATCCCCCCCGCTCCACTTACCGTGTACACTTTGGTCGTGCCGCGGCTCTCTGAGCTCTCTGCTGAACGTCCGTGGCTCAGACAAAACAGGTGCTCGCTGCTGTCAAGCTGTAGCAGCATCTCCTCTGCAACGTGCAGCTGGGCTCAGACACCAGGGCAACAGTGCTGCACTCACCACTGCTGCATCCGGACCAAAAATCTCTCCTCCATCTCTCTTCAGGTCAGAGAGCAGAATCGGCCACCTGACTCAGAGACTCAGTCATAAGCAGAATGATGTGTTGATCAAGGACTTCAGACCGTTCTTTCTCTCTGGGTCCCTGGGTACCTCGCAGAGCCTGGACAGGTAAGTCATTCTGCTGTTTTTTTTCATATTTATATGATTTAGTTTTTCAGAATGCACACTTTTTTTTTTTAAACAGGAATAGCAGTGATAGTCAATTTTAGCTTTGAAGATGTTTTGAGTTAAACATCACAATTGCATAGCAGCAGTGAAGCCTACAATTAAATTACAGACAGGAGAAGTAGCAGAGATTTCTGTACATCATTCACAAAAAAAAAGAAAAAAAAACAGCAGAAGCTTTGGGATGATTGTATTTGTGCTACAATCTGTTTCCAAACTGCACACCGGTAGATCGCTGTAGATGTTTACCTGCCAAGGAAGAACAGAGCGCAGAAGTAATCATAAGATAAGACAACCTGTTTGTCTGCTATCAGGTTGCTGCTGCTTTGCCTTAGTCTTCTTGCACTTTAAAGTTTTGATGCTGTTACAGGTGTTACCTGTTCTTTGCTTTGAATTTTCTCAGGGGAAGTTATGCATGTGTTGGAAAAAAGCCACTCATGACAACAAATTTCTCATTTAACTTTTTCCTCCCACTAGCACGGGGCATATATGTTGATGGAGGCTTTACAAATTATGGCTTTCAGCATCAAAGCTTACCTGAAAAACTTGATGCAACATTAATGAAACGATCCCAGGTGATGTTCCTGAACTGCTTTTGTTCAACTGAATGCATTCAGTTAATTTTATACTGTATGGGAGATCAGATATTAATTTTGTCTTTGCATCTGCAGTTTAATCCTAAGCTTTACTCTATTTAATAGGCACAGTTTCTTCACTGCCACAATAAGTGCAGGCTGGGACATCAGTTCACGCGTCTCTCGCTGTGGACAGAGCTCCTTCGATTATTAGATTTAGCCGTGTTCAAAAACGTCATTTTGCTCTCAATCACTTGGCTGTCAGAGCGCCAATGGATATGTGCTGCGTGTGTGGTGGATTTTAAGACGGGGGGCAATGGGCAGGAGGTGGGGGGTGGAGGCTGGTGTTCTGTGCTGCCATGTCTCACGACACCAAGTGATGAGCTGCTTTTTTTCTTATTTCTTCTGGTCTCAGTCCTTCACAAACACATACCAGTAAATAACCATACATTTTTCTCATAGCAGTGTTACAAATACCTCTAATATTGCAAATATATTTATTTTGCTCTGAGTGTGTTATTTTTCAGAATTGTGTAGTTTGTGGTGATTTATAGATTTAACAATAATACGTTCATTTATTTTATTGTTCTTTAATTTCCAACTTTTTTTGACTACCAGTCTAGCTGTTGATGTTGCGGTCTTACTACGAACGTTATTACTCATTTGAAAGCCAGGAAGGTTTATGTCTTCCAGATGAATCACCTGCCACACATTTTTGTTCAAATATGTTATGTGCAGGAAGTGTTACAACTTGCATTCAGTGTTCAAATCTGTTGTGCGTTTTAGTATTTGTTTCTGTTTGTACTGTGGCAGAAAAACATTGTATGCAAACAATATACTATAATGATCCAAGCTTGATGCCATTAAAACCAGCTGGGTGATGAAGTATATTCTATCTGCATGTGTAGCACAATAGCGTATAGTGCAGAGATAAGGAGACAAGATGTTTCCAAGGCAACAGATCACAATGTCCAATCAGCAAACCCATAAAGGAAGTGCTTTATGACAATTATTTTCCTTTCCACAATAATTGGACCTTTTCTTAGTGCACTTTTATTCCAAACCTTGTGCACACATGTTAAAATTGGCTATACTATTTTCATAATTATTATTGACACACATTCCTGGAACATTGAACTCCATTCACTGCAGTGTCAGAGTTGTGATTACCCCTCGAAAAAAAACAGCCTCCAAAGTGTATCATTCTAGTAAATATTTTAGGTAATAAAAGCCATTAAAAACTAAGCAGCCAACATAAATATAAGGAAAGTTATAAACAGCAGATATCCCCAGTGTTATTAAACTAAATGTGGGGGAAAAAATTGAAACTGTCTATAAAGAAGTACAAATTTATTTGTGGTTTCCTGCAAAAATAAGACCATATCATTTTGCCCCAGGATTTTTTTTTTTTTGTGGCAGAGGGCAGTCAGTAAAAGAAATGAGTGAAAGAATGTCGTGGCTAGCATCAATGACTTGGGGACATTGAGAGATGGATTTTTTTCTCCTTCCTACTGGGCTGACTCAGGTTTCCATGTCAACAGGAGCGTATACTGTTACACTCACGCTGACTACATTCGCATTTTGCTTAACTAAAGAGGAACTGTATATACTTCAAACAGTAAACACTGTTTAAAATGTATATGCCAGGATCCCATGTACACATAGAATGCATATCCATTTTTAGCCCAAATTCTCATCAGATTAAAATAATTTAATTGTAATTGAATGTTTTTTTTAAACCGCTAAAATTTTACTGTGTTTCCTGCGTGCACCAGGTTCTTTTACAATGACAATAAAAGTTGAAGGTTATGCACAGCAGCGCATAACATTTTAGGCTTACAAGATCAAATATGCTAGTTTAACGATTAATGAGTTTTGGGTGTGCAGCTGTGGTTACAGTGACAGTTTGCCAAAAAGCAGCTGCTGTAGGTCTGGCATTTTCCTCTGTTTGTGTGTACACTGACTGCGGTATGTGGTGTAAGTCAGGCAGACCAGTGTTTCTAGCATCAGTTAGCATTCAGCTGAGAACTGGAATGGGCAAAAGGAGTGACCTTAGTGACTTTGAACACGGCATGATAGTTGGCACTAGGAGCGTCAGTTCTAGTATCTCCCAAACGGCTGTTCACACGCAACCATTTCAAGGGTTAACCGGAATTGGTGTGAAAAACAAAGTACCAGTGACTGGAGATAATGCTGACGAAAATGGTTTGTAGAAGAGAGGGAGGAGGATCAAAGGAGAATCATTCACTTTTCTATCTCCCGTTCCCTCCCTCCATTAGTGAACTAGACCCTGAGATACTTGAACTCCTCCACTAGGGGCAGCTTTACCATCCCTGCCTCAGCTGGGGAGAGCAATCTGCTCTCTTCCAGGAGAGGACCGTGACCTCAGACTGGGGGGTACTGATTTTCATACCTACTGGTTCCTGCTCAGTAGAGAACCATTCCACATTAACCCCCCCCCATGAGTACACGAAAGAGAACACAGGGTATCCTGCCCAGCTTAGGGTTCCCGGACCCACCTCTGCAGCCAAGCCTGGTGATGGTGTTCATCGACGAGCACCTGGTGGCCAAGTGACTTACACAGCCCAGTTGGGCTTAGCCCAAAACGGCAGTGCGTAGGGCATCTTGTGGGCTCACCACCTGCAAGGTGAAGGGTGGGGCTCAGGTGCGATGTCAGCCAGGGAGCAGGCAGCAGCTGTATGGACCCAGGCGGTTTGGTCCCGGGCAGTGGAAACATGATTTTTCTGTGGCTGCAAATGAAAACTTTATTGGTTTATAAGTTGCAGTGTTGTTTTGTTATTGGTAAACACTTATTTTTCTAAATGCCAGTTGTTTATGCTGGAACCCTGGAACTTTGTACTTCTCTTTCTTTCTTTAAAATAAGTTTTATCTTTAAAAACATTTCAGAGGATTAAGAAAGCTATCCTTTATTTTTTACCAAACTTCAAAGATGGGTTTGTGGCAAAAACATAGTCGTATGTAGATCATTTACAAGTTTTTAACAGCTTTTTTGGTATTGTTGTTTTACCTTATAAGCATCAGACAAGATTCAAAAATGGATGGATTCAGAAATCTGTTTGTGAAAGAAAACTTGTGTAATCCTGAAGTTCATGTCACGTTTAAGAGAACAATAGACACTCAGTAAAATGGTTAATGTAATCAATGGATGCGTGTGTATATTTGCTGTGCACTGTAAGATAGTCCAAGGTATTGTTGGTTATGTAACATTAGCCAACAAACTAATGTAGCTTTTGAATGGACCTTTTGTAATACAAATTCCAATAATTACCAAAAAAACCAATTGCCATAAAAAACAAGATGTTCCACAGGCAAAAAAGCGGACGTGGACCTCACTTACCCTGCCCAACCTTGCCGTCTTATTCCCTGTACGGTTTTGCATCAATTATACTTTTTATCAAGCCTTATAGCCAGAGCTCTTGACCCATTAGTGAACATTTCAGCTAACATTATGGACTTAATTCACATTTGTTGCATAAAAAGCCTGACCTTCATCAGCAAGTGCCTATTCAGTGCTGTATGTGTACTCCTAGTTTACCCACTGTTACACCCACCACACAGCTGCACAGATAGTGATTCTAACGCAAACTTCTGCATATCCTACAAAACGCATCATTGCTGGGGTACACTGTGACGCAGCTTTAGATGAACGTACCGTCCACCAAATCGATCCATATCGCGTTTCATTTAACTGCGTGAGCCTGTAATGAATGAGTCTGCTTTTTTCATAATTGTCAATTTCATACTCACATGTATCCACACTGTAAAATATGGCATTTGTCCAGGTATGACTGTATACAGTTTTTGTTTTGTATAATTTGCTTATATGCATTAAATGAAAGCTGCACATGCTCAATAGTTTTAATTTCAGTGCATGTCAGTCTGTGCAGTTGATGATGACCAGTACATTTGATGGAGCAACTCTTATGAGAGAGATCCTGAAGCTCTGGTTGATTTTATTAAGCACATATCCAGCTTTAAAAAAGGAAAATTGCTACAGGTAGACTGTGTATTCAGGTTTAGGAAATAAATGATGTTTCGGTTGTGGCTGATGTAGGATTTTAAAATGCTGCCCACTTCCATTGCTCTTAAGAGATGTGTATTACCTTGTGCTCATTATTGCTTGATCCCAGGAACCTGTCTGTCAGCATGACACAGCAGATGCAGAATCTTCATCTGTCCCACAACAAGAAGAGCAGCAGCCCCACCTCGCCCAATGCCGCCAAGCGCCTGTACCGGAACCTGTCTGAGAAGCTCAAGGGCAGCCACTCCTCCTTTGATGAAGCCTACTTCTTTGGTCGCTCTGATCGCTTCCGAAAGCCCTCTGTGAGCGTCTCCCCAGTGTTGGCCTCGGGTGAACTCGTGATCTTGGGATGATACAGAGTGTTCTAATTGGGGGGTCACAGAAATGAAAAGAACTGTTGCTAAATCAATGGAATTCCATTCAAAAATAAAGTATTTTAGAACATCCTTAAAATGCTTTTACCAGCAATTGGAGTGATGTGCTGGCAAATGATCTCCTTCCACATATTTTGCTTCAAGCATTTCCTCCCTCAAGCCACATTACATGCAGCATCTGACCATCCCTTTTGTTCATCATACTGTTCTGCAATATGTTATATCACATCTGAGACCTTTTCTACCGAGTACATTTGAGTGCAGCACTAGTGGGCACTGATTTCTGCGTTTGCTTTGTTGTCAGACTCAGTGAAAATAGAAGCGTTGACATGTTTAAAGGAATAGTGGAGAGTGATATATTCAGGATTGTTTTTATCCTTGGTAACTAATGCAATACCAATTTTAATCAGAGCACATCTGTTTTTTTTTTTTTCCCCCCCATCAACATTAAACTTTCATGAAGATTGTATTGCTTATTTTCCCAGGGAATATAAACATACTTCTAATATACTTAATGTGTACTTTACAGTGACAGAATTATTATTTTTATTCTGTTTAACATGAAGTGCTGTCTCTATTGTAAACTGGATTTCATTGAAATCTGGCATTTTTTTCCTTTTTAAAAAGGCACATTTTTACTTAATTTTTCATTTGTTCCTATTGTGACCTGTGAATCTACAGTATGTTTTCACAGCTCTTTTGTTATCTCTATGTTCCCTGCTCCTCTAGGCCATGCAGAGCAACGATGCCCTGTTCGAAGCTGTGGAGCAGCAGGACCTTGACGCGGTCCAGATCCTGCTGTACCAGTACACTTCCGATGAACTGGATCTCAACACACCCAACAGTGAAGGCCTCACTCCTCTGGACATTTCCATCATGACCAACAACGTTCCCATAGCCAAACTACTGCTGAAGGCCGGGGCTCGTGAGAGTCCGCACTGTGAGTAAACCCTTTCCGCCTGCCAAATGCCTGCCCAGTTCCCCTATTTACTTTATAAATGAGCAATAAAGTGAAAACTGATGAAAACAAAGGCAGTACAAAAACAAACCATTATTAGCATCTTCCTTGTACACGAGAACCCAAATTTATCCAGTTCCAAGCATCCCTGCTCATCACTGCCTGCACGGGTCATGCTGCCATATTTTTAAAACGGGCACCTCTGGCAGTTATTCTCGGGTCGCAAAGCAGCCGTTCCCAGAGCGCACAAATCAGGTGATTTAATAAATAGCCCCTTCCCTATTGCTGTCCCTGAAACAGGTTTTGCATAGATCTGTTTAAGCAGTAGAGAAGGAGTTGTCCCTGCAGTCTCGGTCAGCCGTCTCGGTACCCCCCGACCCCCACTCCCTGTCTCCAAAGGGGATTAAATAACTCTCTGTCTGGCTGGCAAGAAGGCTACTCTGGTAGCAGTTTTACAGGTGTTTCTTACCTCCCACGACAGCAAAAAAAAAAAAAACCCACAAGACCTTAGTGTTTAAATGTGTCAGTACGCCTCTATATTACAAAATTTCGTCAGACATGAAACATTAAGTACTGTAGTGCAGACGTTGTGTGGCAAAGAGGAGGGGGCGCAGGGTGAGATGTGCGCCTGAAAACTTAACATGGTTTGTCATTCAATGGTTTAAGTTTTCCAGTGATGCATGTAACACGTGGCAATTATGCTTAGTGATTTATTGTACCTCGGCAGCAATAAGTTTATAAATACTCTTGCCACAGTACAATATGATCCTTGTAAACAAACATAAACATGACCATATTTTTCCTACAGACTAGTATGTTTCATATTTATGCCATTCCAGAAGTGCCAAGTAAATCAATCAGTCATGAGCTTGACAATTTAGGGGCCTTACTGGGTATAAGGACTTGCACAAATTTATGAGGATTGCCCTGACTCTACAACACCTTTATTTAGGGCATTCCCAGCTTTGCAACAGTAAGAACTGTGTGTCAAGTGTCTATCGCGGTACTCAGTCATTAATTTATAGGTATTTTTAATAAACTGCATTTAGTCCTCAGATGGCAATCTTCACAGCACGGGAAACTGCACATCAGCATTCCTAATACTGCCATCTTTTCCACTGCAGTTTGGACCCCCAAATAGGGAAAAGGCCTTTATTGCTTTTTTCATTTTCAAGACTTGCGTTATCATTTATCCTACAGCATCCCCCCTAAGGTCCTTGGCAAACGGCTCCAGCATAGTGGGTAAAAGAGTCTTTCTTTGCCGCATATTCGTGTGTTTTCCTGTTACAAGCCAGCAGTACAGCCTAGCAGCAACATTCACTGTACATGAGGGACTGGAGAGTCAGTAATCATTTTGCCATGACAAATCGACCAGGTGAAACACAGCCTTGTGTGTTCTAGACAGAAGCCAGAAAAACCTTTTCATCTGAACTGGCTCCATTTCAAGTTACCATCAAGCAGCAGTCATTTTTTATACTTACCCCCCATTTTTATCCCTCTGGAAACGGAGGCTTTATGAGCCCACGTTCACAGACATTGTTCTTTCTCTGGTATATAAATAAGATGAATTGGCAACTTTTTTTGCTCAATTTATCTTTGCTACGTAGTCTTGCCATTCATGCAGATTCTTCTCACCAGTTATAACTGTAGAAGCATTTTTGTTCACATGGCACGCAGTCAAACAAGCTCCCTTGTTTGCATGAAACTAAGGAAAACAGACCTGTGGCATTACGTGTCTTGCCTGATTTAATGCCTCATATGTCTCAAGTTTTAACATATAACATTCATATGTGTACAGATTCACTCAGCTGCTGTGTAGATTGAATTAATTATGTCATTTAGTTCACATTTCTACTACACTGTAAGTCTTTTGCATTGTGGTTGTCATGGTGTATTCAGCTTATATTTGGTATAGGCTTACATTCTAGGACCAGCCTTAGTGAGATGCTTCCAAGCACATACGAGCAGCAAAAACACAGAAACGTCACATAGGGGCAAACCATACAACTTACTGAGAGTCCCACGCAATTTGATTTAATTCACACGGCAGGTTGATGATTCGGTGTTGCCATAATTTTAGAAATTGTTTAAATTGTGCAGATTGGAGGCTGCAAATTTAAATGAAATTGGAATTGCTCTCTTTTTGTTATAGGTGATATACAGTTGCCAAATTATTAGGTACACACATCTAATATCGGGTGGCGCCTCCTTTAGCCTGCAGGACAGGACAATTAAAATTTTGATTTTAATTTCAACCTAAATTGCATCTTTTAAGTGGGTCCATTTAATTTATCTGCAGGAATAAAATGTTACATTGTAATAATATTGTTTCAAATAAGGTGCAATTTCTGCATAACTTTTACTGAGACAGGGTATAGCTGGAACCACGTATTATTTACCTGAGGTCTCTATTTTTATTAAAACAGGAAAGAAGTAGTAAAGAAAATGTAACTGGCTTAAGGTGTAACTTTCTGTAACTGTCAATTAATATGAATTTCTGAAGGTTATCTGACAGCTGTGGGACATAATGGTTTTCAATACTTGATTCGCATAAAATAAATTGCAACCAATGCAGTTGTCTTCCATTAGAACACGTTTTAACTGTAGAAAGAAACCTGTCACCCTCGTTTTGACGATTACATAAATGAACAATGCACATTTTCTTTTGGTTGGTTGTTCTTGCAGAGGCTGCTGACAAATGTGTGCAAAACTGTCAAGAACAGCAATTTTCAAAATTTATAAAAGAAATTTGTGGCCCAATGAGGAGGTACTTTTAACTGTGAGGTACTAGGTCAGAATGAGAGGTGAAACATAAACCCTTATCTGAGTTGGAATTGAAAGGTAACAGGATTTGACGTAAATAATGGCATTCACAGCACAGCCCTTGCATAAGCACTTCAGAATAAGTGGAAGAATGACATTAGTAGCTGCTTGATGCCTCCATTGTGACTCGGATTCTGTAGAATATCCTGGAGTGTATAAATGTCTTGGACTGTGTGGTTGTAGACTCTTCTATACTGGCCTCTTCAACCATTAAGAAACCATTCACTTTATCTAAGTGTAGGACTTAAGTCAGATGCTTCCTTGCTTTAAGTGTGTCAACTAGTGAGTTCAAAGCCGTTATAAATTACCTTACTACTTAGCTGTATTTTTGACTGGGTATGTCAGGAAAAAAACAGAAACAGCTTGTTCATATACACAATTCTTAGGTCGTGTTTGGACAGAAACGGCCACTTTCTAAAATGAGGTAAATATGTTTGGACTTGGACTCTAATGGAACCGTACAAACTGACAGCCGTTACTTAAATTTGACCAACCAGGATCTAGTTGTCCATCTCCCTCCCAGACAGCTGAAAGGAACCTCTTCAGATGTAAATTCACCCTGATGATCTTGGATGGTTAGGGAAGATGTTTGGAATTCAAACTGTCTGCATCAGCAAACTCACAGCTCCAGTGATGTTAAGGAAAGGGAAGTACTGGGTGTACAAACATTTGTTGTACTATAGGAAGAGATGAGCACGATCCCATTATAAAGTCAGGGACTTGACATTCTGCCTCTGCTGTATTTCTGAATATTTGACTTTTAACTGTGAATGTGCCGAAGTATCATGAGTCTGCAGTTAAGTTGTTTGGTATCTGTTCCAATTAATTTATTTAACCTTTGGAAGTGTTTTGCTTGGAAGAGGTATTAAGCACACAGTCTCCTCAAACTGTTTCTGTTCATGATCTAAATTGCAGGTTGTGATGTGCAGTCGCTGCTTTAGAGACATGTCTGTCACATCAGAAGCTGTGCCGCCTTTCGCTTCTACACTCCTGTAGTGTAAATGTCCTCTCAACCAAGGCGAAAGGCAATGCTAGAATAACACAGATTTAAACTGACAAGTCAGCGCATGTGTGTGTAACTTGTGTTCTCTAAATGCCAAAGGTTTAAAGTTGTACCTCCAGCAATGTCACTGATATTTAAATAACTCTGTATTAAAGAAATGAATTCAACATGGTGCAAGGTGTGTTCTGGTTCTGAGGAGAAAAACTAACTGACCACCTCTGAAATGTTCTTAAGACTTGTTCAGTCAATCGACTTCAGAAAGACACTTTTAATTGTGAATGACTTCATTTGAGACCACTGAGCTTTGAAACGTAGTGAAATTTTTTGTTTGATGCTTTTGACTTCAAACATAAAAAGCAAGAATGACTTTATTGCACGAGGAAACACACTACAAGTTTAATACTCTTGGTGATAAATTTTCTGATCATATTTTATTTCTGATTATATTACTGCTGACTTTGAACTAACAAAGTACACTTCAAGGTAGTAGCTGACTGACTATAGGTGTGTTTTTACCAGCCCATTAGTCCTTTTTGAACAGTGTGAGAATCATTCGCCTTGGAGGATGTACCTACATCACACACAAAGCATTTATCTGCTTTTACATCATGAATGCCTAGAAACATGCAGAGAACTGAAAGGACGACAGAGACCAAACTCAAAAGATAGAGAATCACAGCACACGTGAAATAAGAACAGTGAATGAAAGACTTGCGGTGAGTAAGAGGAATATGTAAAGCAACTGTACTGATACTTGTTTGATGTGTGTTTGATCTGCCTGAGTTGGAAGAATGTGTTTAAAAGGCTGATCCTGGGATGACTTCTGTTAGCATGTCAAACATAACTAGAGTTGCTACACAACTACCTTTAATGTTGAGAAATGGAAGCAGAACGTCAGAGGGGTTGAGCTTCAGTCACCAAGGGCTCACATCATGGACATCATATTGACTTATTTTTAACTGTCAGTAATTAAATTCTTCCAACGGAACATGTGCAGCAAGAACTGGTTGAAATGTCTTATTTTGTACACTTCCTCACAACATCCCTGGCAGTTTAAGTGGCACACGTGTCCAGGAGAATCAGGAGGTCATTCCGTCTGGCTGTTGAGCAAAGACTCGCTTGGCACCGACTCTCCTGGCTCTCTGGTGTTTACAGTTATCAACCTGGAAAGCCGGGCTGTGCGCCTCGCCACGCTGGTCCAGGAGGCACAGAGAAGAGCGAACGAGCTATCGGCCCAGACCCTGACCGAGGGCCCGGACGCCTCCGACAAGGAGAAACAGCTTAAGACCTGGGAATGGCGGTACAAGCTGTACAAGCGCATGAAGACCGGCTTCGAACATGCAAGTGAGTGGGATGAGCGCTGCAATTACGAGAATTACCACAATCGGAAGCACCATCACCGTGAGCTGATCTGGCCGATTTCCACGTTTAATCACATCCTTCCACCCGCCTGCAAAAAGTGAACTGATTAATTACAGAAAACGCAGTAACGTCATCTCTTGCCAAATATTTACAGTATACTTGAACTATTAAGTGAGTGCAGTGATTCATACAGTCAATGAGTCATCGGGGGAGTTTTTACATGTAGTTGACACTGGTGAAACGCAGCACCCAGGAGGACAGCTTGAGAGAGTTCAGTACATATGTGCAGACCATCTTGATTAAAATAGAACTGCTTAACATCCCAAATCCACTTGAAGCATTACTTGAAAATGGTTCTTTCTGCAGGACCACTGCATACTATCTTGCCCGGGTCATGCAGTTATTGCCATTTTTCTAACCAGGGTACTTTGCAGGCTCTTCTCCTTAAGTCAGTAAAGAGCTTCTTTACAAGTCCATAATGAGCTGCCACCACCATCCGTAATGCACACGCATCGCACTGAGGATTTGCCTCTTCTCACTGTGCTCTCAGCTGAACTGGAATTATGTAATTAGATTTTGTTGCATTGGTTTGGGTTACCAACAAACCAAGAGATGTGGATCTGAAATAGACAAGACTAACACTAAAGAGTAGAGAGTAGAAGAAGCCTCTCATCCATGTATACAGAAAAAGCAGTTTAACAAAAACTCAAAAGCTGTGACCCTAATCCACTAATTGTATGTTCATTGTCTCCATTGTTCAACTGCAAAGTGGCAACGTTTTTTTTTTTTTTTTTTTTTTTTTTTTTTTGGTTTTTT
>UFQX01000198.1:116301-183403 GCA_900497675.1 Arapaima gigas | reverse complement strand
TTTTTTTTTTTTTTTTTTTTTTTTTTTTTTAGGTTTATTATCCGGTAACATCCAGATGTACTGTTGTTTGACACATTTTTATAGAAGGGAATTGTATAATAGTATTTCTTGAGACACAATGCTGTAAGTGGATTTTGGAGATACAAAGTATCAGAAGCATGTGCTTAATATACTCTGGAAAAAATGTGAACGTAAAAGTGAAATAATTTTACAGCTTGTTGGAATTGGGAGCAGACGGACTGTGTGTGTGATACTATGTTGGACATGATTTGTCTGTTCACACATTGTCTGCCTGGCGCTGCCTTGTTTTCTTAAACCCCCACATGTTTTTTCAGACGGCTCCACACTCGTCACCGGTGAACAAGCGTGCAGCGGGTGAACTTTACACTAACCTGTTGCTGTCGGTCTCACTCCCCAGGGGTCCCTGAGGCTCCAGCCAACGTACGCCTGAGTGTGACCAGCAGCACGTCACTCACTGTCACCTACCAGGAGCCGCTCAGTGTCAACTCTGCAGTGGTCACCAAATACAGAGGTATTAGACGCCAGTCACTGTGTCACCAGTGATGAAAAGTCCCTGAAGCCACCGACTGCATGTGCTTCCAACCTAATTATCCGAACGTTCTTCCAGGTTCGGTGTGACAGAAAACACCTCTTGTATGATAAAGTGTACTTTATAAGCAGATACTGCTTGTCATTGTGACATTGCAACACCTCACTACAAAGTCACCACAAGCATAACATTCAACACAAATTAATAATTGAGAAACAAATATATTTTATGTCAACTGTTTTCACACATAAAGCAACATTTTGCCAGAGGGCTTCTTCAGTGGCTAGTAATGCCTAATTTAGAGAAAATAAATAAATAATAAATACCATTCTGTCTCTATAAAGCAGTTGCTCATTGGGCCACACTGGGGTCTGCCACTGCTATTTAAGTCATTAAGAAAAACAACAGGAGCTTTGCCCTTTGAAGTGTTGGGTGGTCCTTTTCTGCCCTGGTGTGTAGCCTTCAGTCTGAATCTTTGGAACAGTTACAGGTAATTGAAGTGACTCCTGAATAATTGCTACAGCATGGGTGATGGAGGGGATTCACGAGTAAACCCTGCTGAGACAAACAGTTACAGTAAGGCATGTTGTTTTTTGTCACATCTCACAGATTGTTTAATTTTAAAGTGCAAAATGTGAAAAAGAGAAACAGAAATTGGCCAAAGCTGGGCAAAAATGAAGTGATTTTTCAAGTCACAACACATTTACTATGATGATTGATAATAATTTCTGTTTAGAGCTGCTGATTTATGGAAATGAGGAACAAGTAAACAAGGGTGCAAGACACCCAGAAATAGTCCTCATGCCTGCGCAGCCGTTTCTATTTACGCAGTGTCCAGCCAGGAAGATGGATGGTCTGGCCATCACTGAGCTCTTGTGGCCCCCTTTTGGTGGGAGAGTAATGGCAGCCTAGTGTCTCCATGCACCGTCATCACTCGCGCCTCCCTCCGAGTTCCAGCACTTCAAAGATGCTGAGACCTGTTTGCTTTGAGGGCCCACTGACGTCTGTTTGTTTTACTTTGTGTTTAGCCTTTTGGCTTTGCTAGCACAGAATGTCGCTCCCCCATTCCCACCACGCCAACTGGAACCGACAGTAGTACAACCCAACCCGAAAACCCAGTTTGATTTGGGTCCCAGCAGTTCATTAAGTTGACCCGTGTGTGTGTGTGTGTGTGTGTGTGTGTGTGGTGGGGGGGTGGAAGTTAGGGCAATTGTTGTTGTTGTTGTTGTTGTTGTTGTTGAGCGGTCTGAGCAGCTTTCACTTTTCTGTATCTATTTTTGTGCTTTCATCCATTTTATCCACAAATTTAACAGGTTTGTAAGCATTTTAATTAAACAAAATGTTGATTATGCTGCAAACTAATAGATAACAGCATTAAATGCAGATAAAACGGTTCTGTTCGGTTCCATTCTAATGCGGCGCCAGCAGTGTTTTGTTAAAGGATAATATTAATGTGAGACTAATATGAAGTCTTTTGGCATTAATTGCAAATGTTCTAACAGCAAAGCTATACAGGTTATCCTAACAATCTGGTAAAATCTAAAATTTCAACTAATTTTTTTTTGTATATGATTAAATCTCAGATTCTTTTTAAAAGACCTGAGTGATTTAAAAGTTGCATTGCCTATTACAGAGGGAACTGGAGGGTATTATGCGTCCTTTTTGAAGCTGCTGTGTACTGTCAGATGTTATTGGGTATCTGATCGCTCCAGCTGTGTAAAGGATGGAACTGTTCATTCACAACCCCTGCACGACATGGCAGATCTGTGCTCTGGGCTGTAACAGTATTTACTAGTAGTTAAGCACAAAAGATGAACCTCTTTCGTCACCAGTCAGTGGTTGCTAAGTATAGCACATGCCTTGTTAAACTGGCTGCCAGTCTTTCTGTACAGTTAAATTTTTTAAATGAACTTTTTCCCTAATTGCAAATATGTATAAATGTATTAAATTATGCTATGCCTGTATTCCCTCAAGCATATAATAAGGTTCATTTTCAAGAGTTTTACATGGAGGATGCAAAGAACTACTTTTTTGCTTTGTTTTGCATCCTGTGTGGTCTGGCTTTGCCTTCCTTGACCTGATCCATATTTAGCAGCCTAACACCATGGTTACAGGATGAAGATGGCCAGTGTCAACGTGGGCTGCCGCTCTGCTATAGGGCACCACAGCTGTCTGCAGGCCTCACGTGGCTCTACCTGCATACGAATATCATCCTTGACGCATGTATCGCTGTTGGTCCCTGGTGAGCCAAGCTGAAGAGCTCAGTAACGCTGGGAACCAGGATGTACAAAATCGACCAGCTTTATCGCTCTTTTGCAACTGGGAGTTTTGCTGGGGTAGTTCAGGTTTAATACTCTGATTTATCAAGCACATCAGGAGAGACTCATACACTTTTAATCCTTATTGCAAGTCAGTGTCTCTAACCACCGTGTAACCAGCAGCCCCAATGTTGCGTAACGCGAGTTGCGTAAGCTAGAATGCTCAACTTCTCCACTCTAGGTCTGAGGGCTGCTTGAGGGAACATTTAACGCATCCATTATCCTGCCCTTAGCGGCCGCTGACATTTTGTCTGAAACCCTTGCACCGAAACACAGCAGCTTGCGAAGGTGTAGCGCAGGGTAGCAGTTCCTTTCTTTCGGTCGGTCTCACTAATGTTTAACGTTAGAAGACCGCGTAGACCAGGGCGGTGCACGTCCTTCTCTGAGCTCTCTGTGGCTGCAGGGAGACGCTGGGACATGGAAGGGCGCTGCAGTAGTAGCACATTTTTTTTCTTTGCTCATAAGACAGGGTTCCCTCGAAGGTTCTGCTGCCCACACAAACCTTCAAGTCTCAAGCACTGCCAAACCATGAAATAACACTGCACAGACTTGTTTTCAAGTATGAAATATCTCCAAAACCAACAGTGTTTGAATGACTTCGGCAGAGTCAATGTCCCATAAAAAGATATCGTTGTTTATATACTTTTTTGTGCAGTGTATTGTTCAAATAACCAATAGACGAACGTCCCCCCCCCCCCCATTACTGTTAATGTTTCTCTAAGATATTACATTTGGTAGTCAAAATAGTATTATCGCTGTTTAAAAGTAATGAAATGTCATCCCTTGTAAACAGTCAGCGTTTGAGTGAACAGCAATATTCCTTCTTGGCTGCCTTGTGAAAGTAATTGCAATTGTTCGCATCTCCTTTGCATCCGGATATCCCACACAAATATAAACGTTTCTATATTGCTCACACCGTTCCTTTTGCCAGCTTTAAGTAGCTCAAGTGTCCTGTTTGGGAGGTTTTGCAGTCTCACGTCCTACAAAGGCAAGTCACTGCCCTCTGTGTTCACACTGACTCTGCAACCTGCCTAGTGAAACTGGCATTTTCTGTCTGTCTTCCAGTGGAGTGGAGCTGTCTGAAGGACTTCTCCTTGCTGGCGGGGGAAATGATCTTGGATAATCCGCAGACTCAGAGGTGTACCATCTCAGGGCTCACCACGGTAAATGCCAAATTGTTTGACTGAGCGCCAACGCCACGTCACTGCACCCCACCCCGCTGGCCGACGTTTAGTGAGCTACAGGGCGGGTCCTGATATTTACGTTCAGCACTTTCGGCAGTAACGCCGAATCAGCCGTTCCGCTGGCAACGGCCACCGGTCATTAAGTCTAATTTGTCTGGTATTCACGATCTGCAGCACACAAAGGAACATGCAAATAGCACAAACCATTTTTCTAAGTTGTCGCGTGGAGAGATTGGAGGAAACTGGCTTGGTGTAAGAAAGAGAAAACGTGGTGGAGTCTGCAGTTTCGCTGAATTGCTGGGCCAGATGTCCGGTGTGGGGTTCTTCAGGCATCGAACCCAGTCAAACGCACGTCGCTACTCTGCCGAGAGCCTCCGACTAGAAACTTGGGCGACTCCAGACGCGGTGTATTCATCTGCTCTACCCTTTACGGTCGATTGCGCAGCTCTAGTTTGACCCCTTACTGTCCGCCGGTTCCCAGTAACATGCTGCACTAGTGTGGGAGGTGGTGGAGGTGTTTCTCAAATTGGGCGGCACAGAAGAAATTTCAATAATCCACCAGTACTTGTAGAAAAGTGTTAATGGAACGTGCATGTTTCGAATGTGAAATTAATTCACTATTCTTACGTCCTGCAAAAAGACATTTCTTAGACATATTACCGGCTATTTTTAAATGCTATTTTAAATACAGTATCCATTTAAATAACTCCACAAAGTACAACATATGATCAATTTAAAGTTTTCCTGATAGTTAAGAAATCCTATTTCGTTATGAATTAAACTTTTGAACATTGTTCTGAGTTCTTGAATACTCTGAAGAAATCAAGTGTGTCGTCGTCACAAACTGTAGGTGTGGAAGACGTTTCGAAAACAAACCTCCCCATAAATACTGTACCTGTACTTTACAGACAAACACATCAATCTCCATCTTCTCCTGGCAGAAATGTTTAAATACAGCCATGTTGGCAGCCAAACATTTAACAGATTGCCAAAGTAATGACAGTCAAGGCTCTTAAAGGTTCACACACCCTTCCTGCACCCAAAGGTTATTACATCAGTGTGCTGCTCTTTGTGTTGTTGTCCCTCATCTCAACAAACCGTCCTGTTTGACGAGGCAGAAAAGGTGTTACTATTATCATTGTTTTAAACACTAATATTTTAGTTTGCAGCACACAGCTGGCACACGAACACAAAGGTGCAGTGTTGACGGTGGTTCCTACAGGCCGCCACTGAATGCCTTTTTCACGATGTGACAGGGAAGGACCTATTATGTTCAAGTGTCAGCCTACAATATGAAGGGCTGGGGTCCATCACGGCCGTCTCTCCCGCCGTCGGCCGCACCGTCCAGTAAGTATAGTAACGTACGTTTTCAAAGGGCGGTCGATTGTGTGGTTGTTACAGAGCTGTTTTTGTGGTGGGGAGCAGCGAAAAGTGTACATACGTTGCCTTCTTCCTCATGGATATGAGAAATGCCTACATGGGAGCCTCTACATTGCTTAGGTACTTCAATGTCCGACATGCATATTTCAAAAGAAAAATACACAAATATGAAGACAGTATGAAAATGTTTATCCTTGAAGGCAAAAAATGCCTTTCATTTTCCAGTCACGATCAGTTTTACATGTTCAGCTTCCTATTTTCTCTGGAGAACCTTGGGGCTTATTTGTGATACGAATGCAAGGGAAGAAACAAAAGACGGGTTTAAAATAATCAGTAATTCTCGGAATGTTAAAGATGTTCTGCGGCGTACTGCTCTCGAAAGGACAGTCGTCGTGAGTTACATCAAAATGAGACTGAGAGAAGGTGGGACATCTCGTCAAGTTCAAGGGTTTGTCGCGCTCAAGTCGTGTCCTCACCCAACTGCCTTGATACTCGCCCCCTCGTTCTTACTCTCGCCGCCTCCTATTAATCATCTTAACCCTGTTGTTAACCCCAAACCCCCATTACTCACCCTGACCCCACTCTTCAATTCCTATGCCCACCTCCGTTTCTGCCCCAGACTGGAGGGAGTGCGAGGGACGTGAGCCGAAGCATCGCGGCCACATCGAAGCCATGGAGCGACTGCTGCAACAGGTCCGAGCCACGCATCAGCACTACAGCTGTGGAGGTGAGGGGGGGTGTCCGCATACGGGCCCCACTGGTGCCGCACCATCATCGCGATGATCCCTCGCTAGTATCGGTGCGTCTGGATCCACGTTACTTGTGCTCACCTGTCCTCTGCGGGGTGTCCCTGCTTCCTCCTCTCCGACGCCTCACTTTTCCAAACCGCTGTCTGGACACTTTGCCAGCATATTGAATAACCTGTATTGAGCAAGATCTGTGAACAGTTCTAATAGTCATAAGCAGGTTGGGCAGAAGGTCTTCTGTCTGTTCCTCTTATATTCTACACGTTCGTATCCTTCGATAAGATAACCGTGAAGTGATACATGTGTACGTTTGTGCTTTGGAATACATACGTGCAGGAGTAGGAGAAAAAGATGTACGTGCTGGCACATTTCAGAGATCAGTTGCACAGATGTTCCACTTCCAGAGAAAACTGGTAGAACAAGAAACGTCTGATGAATCTTAGAATTGTTTCATAAGCATTAAGTGCACAGTTTCGCTTCCAGTGAAACCTTGGTATGCAATTCAAATTCAATCCAGTGAGAACATTTCTACACATAACTGGCAATAAGATGTTCCCTAAAAGTAATTAACATGCAAAAAATGTCTTTTCTTCACATCCATTCTTTTTTAACTTTTGTTAGCATCCCAGTCTTGGTGCACAAATATTGTACGCAGCCAGATTTATACTAGAGAAAATAAGCGAGGAGTGGTCGAGTGTGTGCGCTGCGGTAAAGGCAGCTCTCGGTGTCATTCCTGTGTCACACAGGCAGCTCGGAGACTGTACGCACAAGGGAATGCAAGCATATAAACAGTTTTTTGTGTGCACTTATCCCTTTGGGTTATAGATGTGTTTGCTTGCCGTGCCACCGGGGTGCTGTAGCTTTTCCACATTGTTCCGAGTGAAAACACCTTTTGCAAGGAGGAGACGAGATGCGGCACCCCGAACGCACGGCAGCGGGTCGAAGCCCGACGTGTCGCCGCCGTGGGAGCGGCTGGCCCTTTGCCCACCCCAATCCACTCGACGGGCAGCGGGATAGAGGTCCGCTGTTCCTGGTGCTGACAGTGGCCCCATTACGGCACCGTAGACGACTCCTCTCGGGGGAAAGAAAAAGAGTTCATCACTCATCTGTTTATGAGTCAACACAGATGATGTCAGGGAGGCGTGTGGCTATGCTGCATAATTGATTCTATATAAAAGACCTCATTTGTTTGAAAATTAGGTCCCTTTTTTCAGCTGCGCTATTTCAAGTTCTGGAAAGACACTCCCAAACGGAAGACTGCCTCCCACTGAGAGCAGGAGAAAAAATTTGACAACACACTTTCTTGTAGCTTTACCAACATTTCATCAGGTGCCTCGGTTGCTTTCAGATTGGAGAACTTCTGTTACAGTTTGCAAAACGAGTCCCAAGGACTGACTTTACTCTGTGGTTTCCCCCCCAATGGCACTGGCTTCTAGCTGAGCTGTAGAACAATTAGTTGTTACAACGTTGTCGCTTGCAAGCAGTATTATGCCATTCTTTATATTTGTGCAGTAAATAGGTGTGTGTGTGTGTGTGTGTGTGTGTGTGTGTGTGTGTACTGCTGTGGTTTTTTTATTTACACAGTTTATTTTTGGAGGACCAGTGTTTGAAAATAAATCTGCAAAATTAATCAGCACTGGTACAATGACACTACTATAAAACCTTGAGAAAAATACGTTCATTTAAGGAGAGGTTATCTTAATTTATGATGTGTATATGTGGAGCTGGGAGTCTGCTTACAGACTAAGGGGTGTGTGGTACACACAGCCCCCTGTGTTCCTGCATCAGACACAGTGCCCCCCCCTCCCACTCCACCCCCCTCCAGCCCAGCTGGCTCACACAGGGACTCTCTGCCCAGCTATATAAGCAGCTTCTGTCAGACGGAGCTGGAAAGTCTTGCCCGTGATCATTACAGATGAGCCCTCTGCCTTCGCGAGTGTTGAAAAGGCCCTGTTGACCTGTGTTAAATTACTTAAAGTAATGGAGAATGTTCCTTTCTTTGCCCCCTCCTCACGTTCCACCACCGTTCCCTCTCCGAGCACCCCAACTTTACGATTACACGTTGTTTGTAGAGCAGACGGATGGGGTCCCACTTCATTAATCAAAGCCATCCATTTTCCCCCTCCCATAAATGAAAAAGTATTTATTTATTTATTAGCTATGACGTGTGGGCTGAACTGCAGGCCAACGCACTCGTGTCAGGTAATCCACTTGTCAAAACCGTTTAGCGGCGCGAACTGGAAATAGATGTAGATTTACGACTTACAATGAGAGCCGTCTTGGCCGTCTGAAACACTTGACGCCGAAAGGCTACTTCTAGAGTGAATGCATGATGAAGAATATTGGAGAATATAAATAACGTCCACTGTGACCAGGGAAGATACTTTGGGGGAAATCCCGCGTCCTCCTCGGACTACAGGTGTCCCGGACGTCACCGGGGTCACACGCTTTGCACGCTTGGTTGTAACGGTTTTGGTTAGAGCGTCTTTCCGTTCTGCACGGCTGTCTTTTGTTATCGTGTATGGAATACGCTGTTGTTTGTGTTGGTGTAGCAGGTGTTTTTTTCCCTCACTGTGTCTGTGCAGGATGAAGTTTCCTTGACCCCAGCAGGTTCCCTCGAACGGCTGCAAAACAAAGTTAACGGCCCTACAGTTAACGTTCCAACTGTAGCTGCAGCTTTAGTCATTTCACTGCCTTACCGATAAATATTCCCATTTAATAATATTTTAGCCCCCCCCCCCCCCACCGCTTTTCCTTAATAGGATAACCGTGTTGTCGATAATTTCCCACTTGTCAGAAGTACGTCCGGTACGTATTTTGTCTGTTTTTTTTCCAGTGTCTGTCCGGCACGTGTGCCACAGGAATCTCTCTCAGCTCGTGGCGAATCGCCTTTCAAATGCTGCTTCAGAGCAGTGACAGCAGGAGCAGAGCTCACGTATGAAAATGCAGAATTAGCCCTGAACCTGTCAAGCGAGCAGTGCCGCACACGGCGGTTTTCCAGCAGTTCGGGACAGGAGGGTTTGTCAGCCGTCCCAGGAGAACCTGATCTTTGGTAGCGTGACCAAGTTTAAGAATTCACCTATTTCTGACACATAAACAGCTTTCGTTCGCCCGCTGTTTAGACGAGAGCAATTACACGATGCTTGCTGTAATGGAAGGGCGTCTGAAGATTGCCATCGCTCACGTCTGCTGATAGGACCGCTCAAGTGCAGCTGAAAACCCCGAGATAACGGAACTCGATGACGGCTTTTTCGTTTGTAGCTCTCGCTCTGCGCTAAATTGTCCTCTTTGAATCACACCACTCGCGGACTTCGGAGAGAACGTAACCTAAGACCAGCTTTTTGTTTTGATCGTTTTTGCTCTCCTCCTCTTTCCCATCTGCACTTATCGCCCGTTGCATTTTACCCACAAAAATCTGTAATCATAAACATGAAGGAGTAAAGAAACAAGTTGTTTATATGTTTGTGTTCACATTAAAAACCAAAATTGACCCCCCCCCCCCCACACACACACCTCTTAAGCACATTTCCTTTTTTAACTTTAGACAGAGAAAGGTCAGTCTTCACACACTATGATGCTACAACGAAGTGATGCTTCATTTGTTTTCGTTTGTTTTTAACTTGGTTACTAGGTAAAGCAGCCTTATGCCAGCCTTCGTTTTCTAGACGTTCCCGATATCCTCACCTGTATGTTTTGCTTTGGTGAACGTGGAAGGATGTTGACGTGCGACACTCGTGTGTCTTTCAGATATGTCAAAGCTTCAAAACCCAAGCCGGAAGCAGTCGGTTTCTCGAAGTCTTAAACATCTCTTTCATTCTTCAAACAAGTTTGTTAAAACTCTTAAAAGGTGAGAGTAAACATGATCACTATTGTTGCACAGAACTTTTAAACATCAGAAGGTCATGAACATTTAACGGTCAGTTAGACTCAGGAAACCTGTATTTGTTGCACAGAGCATCAGCGTAGCACTTCTCACCAACATCTGTAAGGTTGTTCCAGATTTCACCTCTGAACAAAGTGCTACTACATGTTGTAGACGATATTGTCACCTCTCCCTGTGTTAATGTTCAATCAAAAATGCACACTTCCCCTCTCAGGCCAAATGGGGTTTTCAGAAATAGCGGCCCTGTCTCTTCTGCCCGTGTTTAACTAATGACAATAACGTTGTCTAGTCAAGGCGACATTCAGCCTGAAGCCCACGACAGGTATTATGATGTCGTTCGTATGTTGACTTTGGGGAAATGCTTCTCCTAATCGCTCTATACGCGACCTAATGTTTCCCCCGTGCGAACACGCGGGGGTGTCGGCGTCAGGGTAACGCAGTCGGCCGTGGCCCTCATCTCTTTGTCTTCAGGGGACTCTACGTGGCAGCGGTGTTCTATCACAAGGACAGTCTGCTGGTGACGACCGAGGACCAGGTCCCCATCGTGGAGATCGATGACTCCTGCACGAGCTCCATAATGCAGGACTTCCTGTGGTTCGCTAAGGTACTCGCAGAGCCGTACAAAGGCTGCTTTCAGAGGCTTTGCGTACACCTCGCAGATACGCTGACGGACGAGCGATGCAGGGCGTGTCGGGAGAGTTTGTGGCACCGCCGACCGCCGTGTGGGCTAGGAACTAACGCACCTCTGGCATCTGCAGCTCTCCTGCATGTGGGAAGATGTGCGGTGGCTGCGCCAGAGTATGTCTGCATCCGTGTCCTCCTCCTCCTCCACGCTGCAGGCGCGACAGAAGATGCTGGCCGCTGCCGGGCAGCTCCAGGTTAGAAGCCGCCGCCGGCCGGCAGCTCTCTGGTGCCCCGCTGTCGTCAGGGAGGCTGACGAAAGCAGGCGCGCGATAAAAGTGTTCGGAGCCGTTTTTACGTTCGGACGCGTTACCGGGCGGGACGCAGGGCGTTGGCGCCGGAAATCCAAGTTAAGGGTGGAGAAGAGCAGAACAGCGGGATGGGATAGGATGCGTGTTGGCGCTCAGCGGGTGCTGCTATTGTCTCCGCTCTAACATATTGCAGCTGTTCACAGCCCCGAATCATTACGTCCCACATCTAAACGACGTGAGTGAAGGCACAGCTTAATGAGGATCTGGGTCTGTTTACCAGCTCATTATGGAAGGGAAATGAAACAATTAATGAGGGCGTTCAGCACGAACAGCAGCGACGTGCTCCTCTGGAGAGTTTAAGCGCTAGTGTTGTCCAAGTTACAATGTTCCTTAAGGAAAACAAGAGCGAGTCATTGACTCTTAAGGGCTCAGACTTGTACCTTTCAATTTTCTCCTCCCACACAGTCGCTTTGCTTTTTGGGCCACGTTCACTTTTATCGCATCTTTTCCGATGCTGCGCTTTGCTGATTTCAACACCTCCCTCGTTCTGGGTTTGACGTACGACGTTGTCAGAATCTGCTGGGCACGCACAACCTGGGCCGGGTGTACTACGAGCCAATCAAAGACCGCCACGGGAACGTTCTGCTGGTGACCATCAGGGAGATGGAGAGCCTCTACTCCTTCTTCAATGGCAAGTGGATGCAGATATCCAAGCTGCAGAGCCAGAGGAAATCCTTGTCGACCCCGGAGGAGCCCACCGCCCTGGACATCCTTCTCATCACTATACAGGTGTTAGGCCAGAGGGAGCGTGAGGAGGGAATGCTGGGTCAAGGAGTTGCTTCTTTGTGATGTCACGTCACGTGCACTTTGTGTCCCCAGGACATCCTTGCCTACCAGAGGCGCAGTCAACACCGCCTGGCCCCTGGGCTCTACCTGGGCTACCTGAAGCTGAGCAGCTCTGTGGACCAGATCAAGGTGCTGGTTCCTCAGAGAGTGCCCAACATGCTGTGCCACTTCAAGATCCGGGACAACTGGAATGTGTCCAGGTGAGAGACGGTCTTTGTAGGCGACACAGGTGCAGTTAAAACCAAAGGCTGCTGTTGCTCTTGTCACACAGCTAACACAGTTCGCTGAGGAGGTCCACCTTCTTTAACCTCGGTGGTGGCGATGGCACGGTCAGGTCTCCGGGGCTCAGGCCTGGTGTTCGTGCAATTCGTGTTGGCTGGAGAGTGAGGTGACACAGCACAGGCCCACGTGCTCGAGACTGTGAATTAAAGGGCACAGAAATGAAACCCTGTGTGCGTTTTGTCCCACCCGAGTCGGCCAATTGAAAGCTGAGCAGCGCGCCAGGCAGAGGCCACAATAAAACACAGCGCCCGCCGAATTTCTCTCAGTTGCACAAGTCGACACATTTCACCACGTTCCTTCCAGTGCGGGGATATTTCCACACGGGGGTTTTGGGGGCCTCTTTAAGCTGTCCTGCCTAATTTATCAAAGTGTCCCATCGCCTTGCAGACAGGAAAAAAGAACAACTGTGATGAGAAAATGTATCTGCAGCGCCTGAACAGACAAAGTGAAAAGGCACTGAGAGAGAATGAAAAATGTGTTTCAAGGCCAGAGTTTTGCGTAGCCATTTCTCACCCTTAGCAGACATAGTTTTTTGACATGTGGCGTATTTTATGGGCAAAACAAAAATGTTATTTGTTTTTGTTCTGTAAATGAGCTATTTATTTATTTTAATCTCAGGTCACGACTTTGACCCTGCTAGCTTGGTCCAGACAGTGAGCACATTATCCAGCCACTGGATGTGGCAGTAAAATGGTGAATTTACTAAGGCTTTCCATGAGGCGACTGAGGCTGTCAGCGGGAGTGCGGAGTGTGTCCCAGACGCGGGGCTCACGTGAGAGGATGCCCTGTCGCAGTCTGGGGGAAAAAACCTCAGAGCGATATTTTTTCCACAAGCTGCCCTGGGCTCTCACTGCACCGGGGTAAACAGCTGCAAAGATGCAGTGAAACGAACGAAAAGGACATTCCAGATTTTTATATCCGTCCATCGTCGTAGCAGTCAATCGTTTCCCGTTACTGCCAAACGGATAAATGTGCGATAATTAGCCTTTGTCCGTTTAAGAAGACGTTGCGTTTATTCAACATTTCCTTCCCGATAAAGTAATACAAGAGAAAATCCACAAGTAGAAGTCAGCCCTCTGGTTTTTTTGCACGTTTGATACAGTCCAGTTCCACAACTAAGAACTAAGAAACTGAACCCTGAGTCACGGAAATGATCTTTGTTATTTTTAGGCCCACACTTGTCACGAATGCCAAAAAAACAAAGTTGAAATAGCTCCGCGTGATCAGAGGTTCTACAGATTAACAGGGGACACCACCGGCGGTCGATATGTCAGATGCCAGATCACAGGGGCTACGTGAAAGCACGTGGTGGTAGGTTGGGGGGGGGAGGGGGGCACACCGAGTCGTCTGTGTCTGAGCGTCTCCCGTTCCGCCCAGGGACGAGTGGGAGTGGCTCCAGAGGCTGTCCGGTCCAGTCTACGTGGAAAAGGAAAATCAGACAACCACCTGCCACAACCCGCTCTTCTTCTATGAGCTCCAGATGGCCTTGAAAGGCCTCCTCAAACAGATCAATCTACCTCTGCAACAGGTACCGTCGTGCAGAAGTTCCCCCCTTTTCTGCAGAGCTCTGTGACATAGCTGAAGTTCATTAAAGCTGCAGATGTTGGGGAATTGCTGCCCACTGGCTTATTATTTGCACATTACGTAGCTCAGATTAGCCTTCCCTGCTGAATGAAGATGAAGCACCGCTTGGGTTACACGAGCGGCAGTACAAAGCTCAACGTCGCTAATTTGAATCTCATTTTCGAGTCTTTCCTTTTTCCAAAATATCTCGAGCCTGGTTTTGTGAGCTGCGAAATGAATCGCGGCGCGTAAGTAGAAGCCAGGTTTCTCACGCCGTGCTTTTCCGTTCACTTTGACGTTTATTGGTGCGTTTATATCGGCTCGCCATCGTGTGCCCCGAGTCATAAAGCATATTTTCCACAGTCCTGCCGTTAGGGTTTATGGCCGTAGGAGTCCGTGAGATTCCAGCGACTGCCCCGCAGACGCACTCGCTCCCTGTTCTCTTGCTAATTTGTCTTGCAACAAAACACAAAATGTTCCCGCATCGTTTCGAAAACCGCAGAGAGAAACGTCTGGACTTCACGTCAGCTCAGGCGACGGTACGACAGAGACGGAACCCACCCCGTGCGGGGGGGCCCTGTGTGACACACACACACACACACACACTGAGGACATTAGCCAGTCAGTCTGATGCCAGAAACATGAGGCTGTGTGAATATGCAAATGAATAGCGTGCGAGTTGGTGTCAGTTTTGTGTAACGCTGTCCGCTGTGTCCCCGTGCAGGCCAAGCACTTCCGCCTCTACACACAGGAGGTGCTGGAGCTGGGTCACAATGTCTCCTTTCTTCTCCTGCTACCTGCCTCAGACGACGTGTGCACCGCCCCGGGACAGACTAATCCTTACACCCTGCACTCGGGGTTCCTCAACCTCCCTCTTCAAATGTTTGAGCTGGGTATACTGGCTTCTGTTTTGCCTACAATATTAGCACAGTGGCCATATAAAAATGCACAGATTCCTATCTGTTCCCCCGGCTCCCAGCGGAGCGCCAGTAAATCAGCGCCGCGGCACTGGCTCTCGAGGCCCCGCTGCACGGGGAAACTGTGACCCAGTGAACGCCGCGCTGCCCGTTTGTGTAGTACAAACAAAACGAAACACGCGTGTCTGCTGCATACAAACGTGAAATATCATGCAAGAATAAGTCTTCTTATATATTGCAGTGGCAAGTTGAGTACTTATAAGAAAGTGGTTTTAAAAATTGCAGACATAATATAACGATGCCTTTTTAACATGCTCTGTTTGCAGTTCACTTTTGCACTTACAAGGAGAAATTTATCAGTCTGTACTGTCGGCTCTCCTCTGTGTTGGACCTCGACGCTCTCATTACCCAGCAGGCCTTGCGAGAAGCCATCTCCGACACTGAAATCGCAACTGCTAAACAGCGGCAGCAGCATATCCTGGATTTCATACAGGTATTTGGTGTCTCGGGTCATCCTATCTATAACCTGCAGAGATGTTGTATATCACTATATTGCCTACGTATGGTTTTGTTCCTAAGCAGTATCTCCCCCCACAAATGAAATGTCTTAAAGATGTAAGTGTGGCTTCCTGAGAATAACAAACGGCAAAAACAACTTGGATAAGGGTACAATTAGGATAAGTTATTGATGCTGTAAAAAAAAAAAAAAAAAAATAGCCACGGGCATCAAAACCAATAAAGCCGTGTGTTTTTCTTTGCGTGCGGTGTAAAGCTGCAAAACAGAAAAGCATCTGTAATTTTCCCTGTGAAGAAGTAATCCAGTATCACCGCTGTGATCCTGGCGATTAATCGTGATCAGGCACAAAACCACAAGCAGCGTTTTTTATATCCTGGGGTCCAAGAAAGTTGGAAAAGGCCTCACATAAAACTGCACGCAAAAGACTCAGCAAGAAGCCAGGTGAAGGTAATACTGCGCGCAGCATGTCGCCACTTACTACGCAATGTCAAATTATATGGATTAATTTTATGAAAACGTCAACCTGTTAGAAAAGGAAAGGAACTGGATTATTAAACTTTATCGTGACCCGAGAGTCACTGATCTTTATCCACACGAGCCGCCTGACTGCCTCCTCTGAAAACGTAGAGGACTTAGGTGTGTCGGCTCACAGCAGGGACGACGTGAAAGGGGGCAAAACGACACTGTGTGTGCCAGGCATGTTTTGTTGCTATTGTTTAAAGTATGTACTTTTTCTTTTACAGTGTATCACTTTTTCTCCAAAATCTTGGCTGATAGCACTACATACCCTAACACGTTACAAGTCAGGTTTGGCCCGCGTAAATCTCCCGACGGCTGGCTGGTCTTCCTTTTTGGGACGCGGACGGCTTTCGCAGTTAGCGTGTTAACGGCCGGCAACTGACACACACTCCGCTTTGCGGGACCAGCGCTTTTCTTTCAGCTCTCTCTCGATGGCTTCCGTAGTTTGCTCTTCCGCTCGCTGCCGCTGCTAACAAACATCCTCACTGGCCCGTTGTTTTCCACGCATCGTTGCTTAAACGACATAAATGGCACATTCCGTGTTAAGTCTGTGAGGAGCTGGTGTACAGCACGTGCACTTGTTGCGTTTTATTGGGGGTTATGTGCTTTGTTTTCGGTGAGCAACATACGCTGACAACTGCATCTAAGCTCATCCTTGTCTGAGAAACAAAACCGCATGCTGTGGTCAGACGAACGGTCGGTCGCCCCTGTGGTTCACGCGTTCGCTCTGTGCAAACGATAAGAATTAGCCGTCCTCCGGGCTGCGGTTTCGTACCGCCGACCGCACCGTATTAAATAGGCCTCCCTGATGTCAGGACTCGCTCGGCTTCTGCCAGAAACGGGCTTTGTTTTTGCGAGGCCTTTCTCATCTTCCCTTTTTGAAATAAATACTCCTTGTCATTGGGCTTCAATGGAAAATGTTCATAGTTGTGTAGTGGGACAGGGAGTGAATTGCAGCATAAAAGGAGGGGTTCTGGAAGCTTCCAGCACAGATAAGACCGAGGGCACGTTTCAGTGTGGAACCAGCCCTCCTGTGATAAAACACAGAGGAGCAATTTGGCACAATGGTGGCTTTATTTGGGCACGTCAGCTTTGAAAACTGTCACCGATGTCACCATAAATGTCCAGAGAAAAGTCCTTGCTGTCTAAGGAAATATCAGCCTCGTGACGATAAAACAAAGCAAACAGCAGCGACTCTGCGTGACCCAGAGGGCTCCTGCACACCTCCTACAGCCAGGAAATCACTCGTCGCTCACGTTCAATTAACGTTTGTGCTGTTAGAATGAAAGCGGACGTAAACGTGTCCCTGTCGGTATGAAGTCGAGTCGTGATGTGGCAAAGTTATCACCTTTATGTCATTCAAATGACTGGTTTAATGCCGCCGTCTCGCTGGCGTCCACGAGGGAGACATCTCCGCCAGTTTCAGGCGCGGTCCCCGGCTCCGCCGCCGCAACTCGGCCCATAAAGGGTTTGGAAACGCGGTTTATCGGGGGAGGTGTCGTCTAACAGCGCCCTGTATTTTCTGGACTATAACTCGGCCCGGAGTCTAAGTCACGTACATTAAAAATACAAATACTGGACTTTAAAAAACAAGTTGCACGTAACGGGTATTTTACCGCAGGACCGCGGTGAGCCGAATGTGTTCACCAGGCCTCCCCTGCGATAGTGTTCGTGTTCCCAAGTACCCCCTGCAGACCGATGAGAAACGTGCCCAGGTTGCATTCGGTAAAAATGTATCGTGGTTTTGTTGAAAATAACCCGTAAAATGCGGCGTATCAGCAGTTGAAACAACGGTAGCGTACGGAGCTTGACGTTACTACTAGATAAACGTAAGCGTTTAAGTACGAGGGTTCAGCACACGATGTCAAACGTGTCGTCGCCAACGGGGAACAGTCCAGCATGGGCTGCTCCAGCCGCACACGAACAACGCGCCACTCGGAGTCGGCGGCGCAGCTTTTCGTTGCCGGCATTTTGCACCTGTAGTAACAGAACTAGGAGTGAGGGCAACGCGCTGTACAATGCAGCTGTTATCATAAACTTTCCGCAAGACGAGGGGAAAAATACCGTCAAGTTCGGCAGAAGCTAAGCAGTTAGATGACAAAAAACAGCCGAGGCCACTAAAGGTAAGAGATGCTTGGGTGCCAGAGCAACAAATGCCCTTGCGGCGTCTCCGCTGTGCAGCAGATGGACGAGATGTGGAGAGACGTTCGCTGGCTCACAGACGCCCTGCACTACGCCCGCTACAAGCAGCCGCTGGGTGGCCTTCCCATCACCTGGCTGATGGATCCCAACGTGGAGACCACAGCGCAGAAGAACGACTCCACTTCGTCCCAGATGGACTACCTCCCCACCCCTTCGCCCTCGCCGGAGCCGCGCAGGAGAAAGGGTGCGTGATCTAACTATCGAGACGAAGCGAACGGTGGCGCATCCACCTCGTTTCCATTCCCGTCTTGCACGGTCCGCTCTTAGAAACCTGCAGACACTGCAGCACGTGCTGTTTGCCGACAGATGGATGGATGGATGGATGAACGAACGAACGAACGAACAAATAATTCAGTAGATCCACCGTTGCTGTGTCCAGATTCTCAGGCCGGCTCGGACGAGGAGGGGTGTTCCGAAGTGTTCCTACCTACAGACAGCGACTACGACTCCAGCGACGCCCTGAGCCCCCGGGACCTGGACCTGGTGTACTCCTCCTCGCAGGACATTTCCCAGCAGGCCGTGTACGCTCTGAGCGGAAGTGCCCCCGACGTCCTGCAGGTGCACGACATCAAGTACAGCGTGTGTCGGAGGGATGGCCCTGAGGCCGAGTCCTGCGCCGGCAGCACGGAGGGACTGATGCTTTCGGCGGTCCCCCACAGGGGCGCGGACGGAGCTCTCTCCGGTAAGCCGGCGGCCAACCCCCCGTCCAGGCGGAAGCTGCTCCCCAGGGGACAGGCGCAGCAGGGCATCCTGGTTGGGCCGCAGCGATGGCTGCGCGTTCAGAGCGAGAGCCAGGCCACTTCGCTCTCTGAAGGGGTCTACACGCCGCAGCGCGACTCCGACATGCCTCTAGTGTCGGCTGCCGGGGAGCTGCGACGCAGCGGCAGCCCGGAGCTCTCGAGGGCGTCCAAGCGGGAGCCCAGGCAGAACGTGCGCCGAATCCTGGTGGAGCCCTGCAAGGAGACCTCACCCAGCAAGGACGCGGGGGAGTACGGCGGCACCGGCGGCGGCGCAGCCCAAGACACAGATTCGGATGACCAAACCAACGCTCAAGTGTCAGAAATACTTAGCAGCACGCTTTAGTGACGCACAGCAGGCAGCGCGAGCGCGCCGACGGTCCCGCCCCCTCCCCTCGTAACACGTTGTCCAGTTTTTCACGCGCCAAGTGGTCAGTGCCGCGTGAGGGCAGGAAAAGGTCATGTGCACAGTTTATTTGGATTCAGCATCCACTTAATACAAGTACTTAGTACAAAGACTGATGTTGCTGGTCAACTATTTTAAAACATAAAATCCATGGCTATGACTGTTAAAATGGTAACAATGCAAAACACGATCTCAAGCACTGCATTTACTTTTGAACTTGAATATCTGTCCAACTTTGAGGCTGTACTGCATACACAGTAATTGCCGAAACAAACAAGTAATATTTATATGAATTGGCAGTAAATTACAGTAAAACTGGATAGAAACATGCGTCGCATTGAAGGCGGTCTCGTACTTCTTAGCGTTTAGATCGGCCAGTCGTATCAAACATATATGCATATCTTTACTGGCTGAATACACGTTGTAGTCTATTGACATCAGAGGAACCATTTATGTTTTTTTGTGACACATTTGGCGTTCAATCTTGTTACATCTATGTTCTATAGAGCACCAAGACCAAACCTGGCCAAAGCTAACATTTTGTATGAAGCCGAATAATCTATCTGGCACACGGTGTGGGACCCCGACGAGAGAAGGCCGTTGCGACTCGTATGACTACGAATTTACTAAGCTGCACGTGTACAAAGGTGGTTCCGCAGTCCTCCGAGCTTCTGAACCTACTGCTCTCCCCCTGACAACTTCACTGCCAAGGACAGCGGAGTCTTTCACGGGCTGTCAATGCCTGCAAGCGGAGGCTCAACTCGCACAAGTCAGCCAGTTTGCTGAAAGAATATTCCTCCTCGGTGAGCTCCGTTCCTCTCCGCCCGGTCACACGCGCATCACAAGCAGCTGATTTTCACTCTTCACACCAACACTTGTGTATTTTGTAAAGTGCGTGGAGCTGTTCAATAGGCATGAGGCTGTGCGATGCTGTGTGATGCTGTGTACTCCTTGTATGAATTTAAGTGAAAGGCAGTTCAGTCAAGCCCTGCGTTCGTTTTTGCCGTTCGGTTAATGATGTATTAGTCTGTCAGTGTGGTGTTTAAAAACCTTCCTGGTCCATTAACTGTAGAGCTTCAACCTTCTCCACAGACACAACCAGGTACAGCCGAGCGTCTAATGAGGGCATTTAACCCGGGTCTCGAGGGCCTGATATTTTTACAGTAATAGGCTAAATGATGCTCATTTGATCATCAAAAAAGAACGACTGTCCCAGTCGAGAACGGCTGATGTGAACTGACCTGCCACCAGCATGGGCATTATAGTGACAGGAGACAGGCGTGTGTGTGTGTGTGTGTGTGTGTGTGTGTGTGTGTGGGTGTGGGTAGGTGGGTGGGTGGGTGCGCGCGCGCTTCCTCCTGGTCTCTTAACACAAAATGTTACTCTTTTCATGTTTGCAGACGAGTATTTTTTAGGAAAAAAAGTTTCAAATTTCAAAGGAAGCCTTGAAATGATTTTTGTGAAAATTGTAAATTGCCTGTTGCTCCAATGCATTGTTATGATGCTGCAATGTGTGTAAGAATAACACGTTTTTGGCACATGTTTTGATGTGCTTCTATTTGGTTATTGCGTTACCCTCAGTAGGCAATGTGGTAAACCTGCCATTAACACATTTCCCCGCAAAAGTATACAGACCCTTGACAAAATCACACATTTTATGATTCAACAGATGATATTTTAACATTTGTTTCCGTGCAATATCCACCAATAGCCGGTTATGCTGAACACAGCCCCTGGATGTGACACCAGTCCATCAGAGGATGACGAGTCAGCCTAGCCGCCTGTCTTTGGACTGTGGGAGGAAACCCACATCAAGGTGAGGAGAACATCCGAACTCCCGCCCAGCCAGCCCTGCACCGTGTGGCAGCAGCGCTACTTGCCGAGTCACTGCGCTGCCCTTCCACGTAACGTTTAAATGAGTTTTGAATCACAAAAAATTTAGAGTTGTTTTGAATTAAAGTATTCAAACCAAAATTCAATGTGGCTAAACTTAATTACCTGAGCGAGCCGCTCAGTTTGTTGATTTTGAATTAAAATATCGGTGATTTGGGCAAGAATCTGAATACTTTTGCAAGGCACCATATTTATACATACAATCACGATTGTACGATATTTAACTCACAAAATACACGTTTCCATTTGCACTACTGTAATTGTCTTATTTGTGGAGGAATTTTGTATAAATCTAACCTTTTCTATGAAGTTCACAAGATTCTGTTTAGCCATTTAAATGACAAATTCCTCGGTCTTTAAATTTATTTTCAGTCATAGCTCTGTTTCCTCAAGAAAGTCATACCTTGAAATTATATTTTATTTTTATAACTATGTATTTGCGTTGACCACTCTAAATATTGTGTGCGCATATTTCATCGTCGCCAGTGTTTGAGTGGCTCCAGCAGACACTGTCAGACAGGGCAACGCATCAGAACAGAGAATAAAAGATATTCCGGTGTTTCACGTTTCAAGATGTCTGTCACAAATATTTACTGCTGCTTTCCCTTTCCACCCCAACTGTCATGTCCCCATTAAAAAATGTAGTCATTGTCTTTTGTCCCCTGCCATCTGCACCAGAGTTGGATTTAAAAGTGTTAAATAACATTTATCCTAAAAGGGTATGAGGACAAAATTCACAATACAAAACTGTTTCCTGATTTTGCCTCTATAACTGGTTTTAAAGTTGAGTTTTCCCTACATTTGTCGTCCTACAAATTAGACCGCTTAATTATTAATAAAAACTCACATCGGCCCTACAGCGAGAGCCGTGCAAAAGACCAGCCCGAGCTTTCAGATGATCGCACGGCCCAATCGGCGAGGGACGGAACTGAAGGTGTCGTGACTTCAAAAAAAGTCAAACTGATGGATTGGTTAACGCGCCCAGTATCCTAGCTGTGTACTTGGCTGTTCAACGACAGGGACTTAATCATTAGCGCAGGACCCTGGATTCTGAAATACACGTTTTGCGCACACTTAAGCATACAAATATGTCGTCATTTCTGTGCGCAGTAGAACAATAAAACGTGCTGAATTCCTCACTTCTGCATTGCTGGTTTAACAGTCAGCGGCACAGTGTTAAGCAAACAACGGGAAAGTTTACATGGCTCCTGCCACCTCTTCTGCGTATACAAACAGGAAGTCTGGCTGCCTTCTCCGTGTTACTGGAACTAAAGTAACACCGGGTGACAGAACCAGTCAATCCACTTCCAAGTCCTCTGCTCACAGAGGAGAAGGAGTTAGAGGTAAAAAGAGAGAAAGGGGATTGGTTGCCTTGTGAGACCATGTTGGCCTTCAGCTTTTTCATGGTTACACTAGTAATTCTGTTCATCTTGAACCTAAATGAAGGCAATTTGGGTGCGATTGCCTTTACTCGCTAGCCTCCGTATGCGTTTTACCACGTAGGTCTTGGTTTGCTTTTGGGCCGGAACTAGAGTTTGTTGTGTCGCTTCCCTTCACTCGCGTGCTCTTTATTCACTGGTTTAAAACAGTATGTACTGCAGATCTAGACTTAGCATTTCTGGAATTCTTCAGAAAAATACAACTGCTCACCCAGAGCCAAGGAGGAGCAGATGGGCAGGGTGGTACGGTCTATCTGCACAATGGACAGATTTACAAAGCAAAGCGAACCGAAAGACTTGGTGGACTGCCAGCTCAACTGCTGGTGTGTGGGCCGGCAGCTGGCTGGTCCTGCACGGTTTTTCCAGCCTTACCCACCTCTGACATGCCAGGAGCTTTTCCATAACTTTTTCTTCTCTCTTTCTTAACTGTGAGCTTCTGCTACAATTTGGAACTTTAGCAAAGGCTGCTCGATACAGAACGATAGGACAAACAGGCTAAACGGCACCCTCACGTGAACCTGCAGTCAGCCATCTTTGTGTGACTGTGACCACTGTTTGCTGTGTTAAGTCATGGGCAATTTTGAACAAGCCTCACCTGGAACTGGACATAGATGTTACTCATCACTAAACAGGGTGCCCACATTGCAAAATAATATTTGAAGTAGAAAGCCGTGTTGTACTTTGACTTCTAAGCACGGGAGTGTCCGTTTCTCTTGGCTTATATCAGTAAACACGTTCATTAGCAAAAAGGTATCGGAGTCTGTATTGAGAAGCCACTGAATCAAATCCCTGTATCGTTCCTTACCGTCTCAGTTTTGAACAAAGCGGTGCTTTGCATTTCTGAGCAGCTGAGGATTACATGATCGAAATGTCTGACTTAAGAGGTGAAAGTGACACTGGGAGCATAGGAAAATGTGACAGAATGAGCAGAAGTTTCAGGTGGGCTTGGAGCAGCTGTGCTGCAGTAACTGGAGACCACACAAAATGCTAGTCGACCAGGCTTAACTCAATACAGTCTTGATTAATCTCTGCAGTCCTGTGCAAACAAGGTGCTCGGCCCGCTGGGTAGGAACACAGGGAAACTGTCAGGACGCCGTGAGCCTCGAGACCATAGTAACAGAAAGACCAAACATCCCAGCTGCAATCACCCCTGTGTGGTTAGAGACAGGAGGGGCAAATGGGGTGTGTGTGTGTGTGTGTGTGTGAGTGAGTGAGTGAGAGTGAGGGTGAGTAGGCTGGGGTGTTATACCAGTGTTAGCATGCTCAGCGTCGCCTGTCACAGCGCTCAGGGCTTCAAACCGCAGGGTTCAGTTCAAAACCACTCCACAGCAGGTGTGTGGTCAGTCACACATTCCTCCTCCTACTCAGTCCTGCAGTCGGGAGGTGTGACGTGGTCCTGTATACACACGGTCGCTTGAATGTAGTAAGACCCTTTAGAAACGGTAGCTCTGCTTAAGCAATAAAGATGACTGTTGACTCCCTTCCCCTCTGGTGTGTGTCAGTCAGACTGATAGGCTGGATGTTGTTAATTTAAAAAAAAAAAAAAGCATTTCAAGCCAAGTACACTGTATTTCAGAAAAACAGCCCCATGCTCTATAATACTGTACAGACTTAAGGATTGTAAGAAGTTCCTCATTCTGACAGCAATGTCCAGGAATTGGGAACGGGGGGGGGGGATACCCTTGAATGGGTTTCCATTATTTGCACGTGGCTTCTGGCTTCTGCATCCTACCTCACTTCACATCCCCAAAGTTCATAACGCGGTCCAGTTCTGAAATGCATACAATTCATAGCCATGTTACCACCGTAAAGCAAGACCTGCATTTTGTGTTTACTACAATAATAATGAAATTTTTATTAAAAAAAGACCAAGCTGATGCATTTTCAAGTTTCATAATTTTGCCGACTTGAAGTCCATTCAAACCCTGACTGAATACAGTCTGTCAGGAGTGTAAAAGTCCTAGTCCAAGTTAGTAGGATTTTAAGAGATTTGCTGCAATTATTCCAATCATAGTTAAGTCTGAAAGCTGGAACTGAGTGTTAAAGTTGCTTTCTACAAAGTTCTAAAAGGTCAGCATTTGCAACGTGAATGCATACGTCCAGGACGAGATACGAAAGCAACAATTTAAACTGTCACGCACAGCTGCACAGCCTCACGACGTAGACCGAGGCACTCGGCCCTTTCCCTCACCAAATAAGCCAAGGCAACACACTCCGGTTCCAAATAAATCAGACAGCCTACAATCTGCACAGGCAATTACCTCGTTCTATCAGCCAAAGATCATTAATCTGCAGTGGAGCTAACAGCCGCTCACAGACAACAATAAATGTAAGTTATGACTACAAAATGCCTAATCATGCTGGTTCCTGCTTAAGAATGAAACATGAGAAATTCTCCCTGTGGGAACAGAGCAGCTACATATCAATCCCAAAAAGAGTCATTCTCAAAGCTAGGAGAGGAGCTACAATTTCATGTCACGCAGAAAACGGAGCTTTTTGCCGTGAGAGCTAATGGCTGAATTGTGTAACCCAGGCAGTCCCGCATCAGTCAACCACTGAGTCACTCCGTGGAATTGCATTTTATTCAGTGACTTTGGGAGCAACTTTCCCACAGTGTGCACAGATAAAATGATTATGTATTTTCCATCCCTGCAAGTAAGTCACAGTATGAAGCAAATTAAAGTGACCAAATTAAAACGTGGAAAAGTGCACAAAATGTTCTGTTGACTCAGATGCTGAGCCTGAAATGGCTCCGGGTTCATTTTCAGCTGATTATTGCACAATTGGTTTTCCTTTCAGCGAAAGCCTAACAGCTTAAATCTAAAGTGTGCCATTTCAACTGTGAGCTAAAATACTGTTTTTCACTTGCGTTGTGGGGAATAAACAGGTTTGCTGAAAAGCATGAACTGGGAGAGCAGAAGGCAGACAGGACTACGGTACGACTACAGCGTTACAGTAGCTGCACGGCTTTATTTTTCTCCCATCAAGCTTTTAAATGATAATCTGCTTAACAGTTATACTACAATGAAGGCCGCTCTTTTGTAATGCATTGTTTTTTGTGTGCTTTCTTTTAGGTTTTGTAATCACATCCAGATAGTTTCTGATCCATTATATGCAGTTCAAATATTTTGTCTTAAAAAAAATGCTAAAAATGCTAAGTTACACTACATAAAAATGTAGATTTTTATCAAACAAGCAATATTTATAAATGCTTAAGTCACAAAATAATTATTATAAAAATAGCACAGCGAGAAATAGATCATTTTCACTTTCAAACATTGCAGGCTGTCAGGATGCAGCTACACAGCTGACAATTTTACTTTTGTATAGACAGAAATGACCACATAGCTACTATAGAAGTGTGAGAGTGTGTGTGTGTGTGTGTGTGTGTGTGTGTGTGTTTTGCTTTGAGCTGAGTAACCCGGCTGACCCGCTGTGAGACCACCGGCAACAAATCGACCGTCCAAATTACTCCCTTGTTAGATCTTCAAAGGCCTCTGCAGCAAACAGAAAAACAAAAACCAAACATAAAAAACAAACGCTGAAATCTTTATCTAGCCGGGTCACGAAAGCAGCGCGAATATTTGCCCTTTCAACCTGGGAGGCCCACAGATTTATTATTAAGATTAAGAAAGCTTATTCTGCGTGTGTAATCCACGGCCGACCACTGGCCTCCGTAAACTTCACTCTGCTCGATCGGACTGGTTTGTAGCTCCATTTCATAGGAAAAGGTGGCGTGGCCTTAGACTGATTAAAAAACAACTGTACCTCATCTTTTAGCGGGAGAAATTGTACAAACTGAATTGTAAAAATAAAAATCTATCAAAATATATATTTGTACCCACTGTTATAAACTGACAGATGGCACTTATTCATTCATATATATGCCAAAGTCATATATCAAGTTATTTCCAATGAATAAACAATTTTTTTCTACTACAAACCTTAAAAACCTTTAAATGTCATGTTATTTAAGTATTAACATAGAATGTTCTGTTGTGATATACTTTGAAGATGTTGCACCACCAGGGGAAATTGGGCATTTGTGAAATGGTCATCTGAGATGGAGAAAAGGTTACACGGCCAAACTTTTGTTCTTTATCTATATTTGCGATGTCTGTCAATAGAGGTGTCTGGGTTATTTCCGTGAATTAGAGATTAGTGAGGAGGAGAGAAACCTGCACGCTGCTTGCATGCCTTCATTTTATTCTTAACCAGTGGAAGAAATACCATGTAACATTCAAACCCTACAGGATTATATTTCCTTGACTACTTTTATATAAATAGAAAAACACTTTAAAATATTGCCTAGATTACCTTAATTTTAAAAGTGTAAGTCACTGGGGAATTAGCTTAAAATCACCTCTAACACCCTATAAACATTTCTGGGTTACAGATGTACTTCTGTATTCATTTTACTTCCAAGACCTTTTCTCTTTGGGATAAAAAAGTGCTGCTGTTGTGGAAGTTTACAGTTGTCTCTGGACTTGCAGCTGATCAATCAGACATGCCATAGGCAAGGAGGCAGATCTGAGAAAAAGATGGATTCTGGTGACAACACAACAATTTACAGTCAACTTTAAATGATGTGCTTGCACTGTGACACCAGGCACACGATGTAAGAAACTTTCACTGCATATGCTGTCACCTCCACAAGTTAGAAGCTGCCCTTTGTTCAGCACAGTCAAGCCTTTCTCTTCCCAGGAAGCACGAACATCCAGCTACTATTGCCTGGTATGTCTCTTATCTCTAGAAAATAATTTCACCCCCATTTCCTTTGTGACGTTCGATATCACATCCTACTGGCGCCCGACATGTATTGTCACAGCACTAGTCCAGAAAATTACTCCAAGGTCAATTTAATAGTTAAAGGGGAAGAAAATAAAAGAAACAATTATTAAAAGCAAAGCGGAAATTCAAACACCAGGAAACGTTTTTCCTCTTCACTCCTAAAACATTAGATGTGTGCCCTTCAGTGAACTTGTCAATGACAGCAGCTTTGTGAGGAAGTCAGTTGCTCTGAGCTGGAATCTTATAGATAGATCACAAGGGTTGAGGTACTAAGAGCTCCGAAAGCAGTTTCACATTTTCTTAAAAAAAAAAAAAAAGACACCTACAAACTATATACTTATGTGGTTAGTGCACGAGTTATTTAATTTGGTATTTTAAAAGTTGTGTGATGTAATGAGATTTGGCTATAAAAATGATAATATTTAAAATTATTCTATTAAGTTCCCAGTTTGATTTCATCATTACTAAAATATGTATCAATGTTACTCTTAATTTCCTACTTAATATTCTGTGCTTCGGCAGCGTAATATGTTTCTGTGATGAGGTTAATTAGGAACCAACCTAGACGGTACTTTTTAACTGTATCCATTCATGCTAGTCATACATCTGACATCTCAGTATAAAAGGTCAATTTGATTATAGGCAACCAGAAAATAACTTGTCAAAGTTAAGTACATTTAATATCTGTTCATAAAATGTGTGTGGGCAGAAATACTGATTTCACTGTTGGCTTGCAGGCTTTAAAATGACATTTTATTTAACTGTCAGTAAATAAGTACTGAGGTTTATTAAATGTTATATGTTCATTAAACACGTGTTTGCTTTACGATGCCCTTCCTGAAACGATACTTTTGCCTCTCGTTAAAAATAATTTGCAAATTATTTACTGCAAAAGGAGGAGTCAAATACCATAAATGTATTACAGAAGGGAATGATCCGATCCTTACAAGTTAGGAGGAATTCAGCAAATGAGGCAGAAAAAACCATACTGTATTGTCCAGTAGAAACAGGGAAGGAGTAGCCCGACTTCCTTGCCTCTGACACATGGAAATGAAAGAATATCTGAGCCCGTATTCCATTCCTGTATAAGTTACAGAGCTTACCCCTTAGACCTGTAACACTCCCAGTAGGCTTTCCCAGAATTTGACCCAGATGTGGATAAATGAAGTCAAATGCAACAGCGCTGTAGCGAGAGCGAGCCTTCATGCTTAACAGACCGATAAAATAAAATGCTTATTAACACTACATTTACACATCGTGTGGGTCAGCACAGAGTGTTTCAAGAGATGAAGAGGTGAAAACAACACATAAATGACAGTCACATCAACACCTAAGCAAACAATACGATGACAGCCAAAACCCAAACTGAACTCCCTTTAAACCATTTCCATTCAGCGGTCCGTCCCCTTGCCAAACACAGTACCCCTGCGTTGGATATCTAGTGCACAACGGCCTATAGTTCAGGGGAAAAAAAGAAGATCACACTAGGCTAAAGATTATGGATGTTGAGAAGAGAATAAGAAGCCCGCCTGTGTGAGACACGAAATGATCACGTTTGCCGTGGAAATTGCTGACAATCAATTGATGATTGTTGGCTGAGTCAGTAAAAAGATCACAGTTCATGCACAACAACCTTATAAAACAATATACTTGAGACACTCTGTAGACGTACGAGGAGGACCACCCAGACATCTTCTGCAGCCTGCTACAACAGTCATGTATAAATGTCAAAATTACATGAAAAATGTTACCTAGCATTTTCACAACTAAACTGAAAAAAGAAGTGTAGAAAACATGACCTTACAATCTATAAACCTTGGAAGTTATCAGCTTGAATTGACCACATTTTTATGGGAATTAAAAGGATGGCACACTGAGTAGGCCTGGTCCTTCACAGTGCCCCGGACGTGCATTTTGCGGATGGGTTCAAATATGGTTCGGCCCGTGTGCGGTTTGTTTTTTCTGTTTCCGCATGGATTTCCTCCAGGTTTACTGCGCAGACCTGTCTACCCTCTGCCTGCAAGGAGCTCTACCAAGGTCAGAAAAGAACCATTAAAGAACTACAAAACAATATTTCACTTTTTGGAAAAGAAGCGAAACTAATGCAAGGTGCAGTGATGGATGTCATTTTGGAATGAGCGTGTTCATTAAGATCAAATGTAGGAAAATATATTAATGTGGGGAAAAAAGCAATAGAGGGAAGCAAATACCTAAACTCTAGAATCCTTTAGTTGCATTTAAAAGGTATGTTCCATTTAGCTGTTACCACTGTACACTGGTCAGGGTTGTGGTAGTTCGGTCCCATCTTAAAACCACGGGGCACAAGGTCGTGAAACAACTTCTGAATGGGGCACTAGTCCTACACAGGATGACCACACACACCCATTCACACACTACGGGCAATTTCCAGTTACCAATTAACGTGAAACGTATGTCTTTGGACTGTCAAAGGAAACTGGAGCACCAAACAGCCACAATGCTGCACCTAAAAGGTATGGTGTTAGCCAAAGATTATGATGGGGGAAATAATCCTTATGGTTGAAATTATTTGACATTCTCTAATTCCTGTGGTTTCTGAAGACATTACTTTTGAATCCTACGCTTTTAGAGAGATCAGAAAATACTGCTAATTAGAAACAGACGTGCATAATCTGAACCCCAAATGTGATGGCAAGATGAAACATTGCAGCTCAAATATCCATCATCTTATCAATTTTTTTTCCTTAAATCAATGGCACAGTTCTTTCTCAAGAAGAAGTCAAGGTTAAACATTTCATAGAAAATTTACCTGGAAAGACAACAAACCTTAGAGAACTAAAAAGAACTTAGACCAAAAAAAAAAAAACAGCCCCCAAGTTTCAGGATCATCTGGATAGCAACCTGCATGTAAAAGCAAAATCCGACTGGAGCCAAATCAAGGGAAGCAGCAGTTAAAGACTGATGGCTTGCACTTTAACCGTGGTCACAGTGTGGACGTTTTCATGATGGAGAGACATGGGAATGAGTAGGAACATCAGATTTGCAATAATGACTAAATGGTGCTCTACTGCCCAGAGGAAGATGGAGATGAGATTGGATAGCAATGCATATTTCACAGGACTGGACTGGACTGGGTTCTTGACCTCTTTTTAAAATATTACCCCTGTTTGTGTGGACCCAATGCTGTTTTGCCATCAGTGACCAAGATATGGAGTGGAACTTTCTGACTACTCAAGTTAGTTTTAAGCTCTCACATTCCTTGAGGACAGCACCCTTGTGGCAGGAAACCCCCTGCATCAATGTGACTCTGGAAGTAGAGGGCAGAGGATTGTTTGTATTGTCTCTTTGGTTGCAAACCCCCTTTCCCCCCACTGAGCGCATGCTATTCCGAATGAAGGGAATGAAGAACCAATTCTCAAGCCGGTGCCTCTAGGGAATGTTGATTGTGTTGCCAGAACACCCCCCCATGCACAAATACACACAGAGACACATACACACACAAATCTACCATCCAGTAGAAGTCACAACAAACACTGCTAGAGACAGTGGTGTTTAAGGGACTTGACATGTTGAGTTTTATAGAATGAAAAAAGAAAAGTGATAATCGCTAGTAGCTTTTTAACAATCGATGTCAGTGTTGTGGCATACGGGGAGCAGAGAATAATACCCCCATTCGAAATAGCACGTAATAACTTCCACAGCTACATTATTAGTTGGTCAGGTTTTTAATTTCTATTTAACTTCTGCCCAGAGAAAGTGAGACACCAGATTTTGCTCTAGGACGAGTATAATGAGTTCATATATTTAGATTTATCTTCTGATTTCCTCCATTTCAATGTGGGGCTGTTTTAATTTCACTTGAATCATGATGCCAGCTTTTTTTGAATTTCAGGATTTTTCAGGCTTTTGCCCATAACAAAAGCCTGGCTGGAACTAGACCTGAAGAAGAGCTCAGGGACAGCAGAGCACCTGGCCCTGCTCAGACACATAAAGAAGCAGAGGAGGATATTCAGGTCCTACCCGAGTCCTGTGTCCATTTTCTTCACCGTGACTGCCAGGCTTGTGACTCTTGCTTTATTTATCAGGCTGCCATCATCTAGAAAAGGAGATGTGGTTTAACTTAGTACCAATCAACACAAACAAGGCGCTTGAACATTTGTACAAATTTTATTCGGCTATACTCGTGACAGTACTATGAGGTCATGCTTCCAAAACTGACACACATTCAGGACTCCTTTAGCAGGAAAGCGATAAAGAACAAAGAGTGCAAGAACAAAGAACTTCTTCTGTCTCCCTATTCATCTTAACATGTGTCTGTTCAGTATTCTTTTAAGAGGATTACAAACTGAGAACAGTGTTCTGCCAATGCTGACTGACCATTCACGCCTTATAAAAGTGAGCGAAACTTTATCATTTACCTTAACCCATTACAGACACATGGGCTAACAATGTCATTTGTTAACCATTTACTCTGCGTCAAACGCGACACTTTGAAACAGAATGTGATTTTGGAAGTACCCTTCAAGCTGAAAGTCTTTACCACCTCCAATAATAACTCAGTCTTTGCTGTAGTGTGACAGACTGCTGGAAACCTGCTTTTGAGGCAGTCGATCTGATTAGTGAAAAGTTGATCTTTATTTAAATTTAAATGCGGTATTCTCATTTGAACCCTTGTGCGCAATGGTTGTTAAATCATTTAGTAATTGGTTTATTAATCTTAAATGATTTTTAAAGGAGTGCGGCTCAAGGGAGATTTTCAAAATCCACTCAGTGTTTTCCTTGCCATGGAGTCAGTGATACCTTGAACACAGCAGTTCTCTGTTCATATTATTCAGGCCTAAGTGAGCTGAAATATGCCTTTACTGAGCACTGGGTGATTCGGAGACCACAGGGCTCAAACTGATCTGAAGAGCCAAAATGTCCCAAGAGATCATTTGATGGCCATTACTGATGTACCCAGAAGGTTTGGTTCCACAGTGGGTTAAGCTGCTGCCTCGCACCTCCTGGGCTGCTTACGGGAAGTGGGGTTTGTCTCCGGCTCAGGGTGTACAGAGCCTCCATGTTCTCCATGTGTTTGCACCCCTCTGACATTCGTGGCAGAAGCTAATGGGACACTAAGTCTGTTCCTCCATGCTTCAAAAATCATGCTGGTCTGACTCAATGGCACTGCTGTAGCTGAACAATCCTTTTCAAGCACTCCTATGTTTAATATTGGTTATTGTAAGCTGGTTAAACCTGAGTTGTATGCTAAAAATGAATAAGAGCAAACATTACCTTAGCCACAGCAGTATAGCTACTTGTGTATTATGTAAAATCCGTGTTGGGTTTGGGTACAAATTGCAACGATAACTATTAACTAACAACATATTTAGCAGGACGACTGAGTTCTGACAGCGGGACGTGACCGCTGCGCGTTTTCATGGACGTAAGTCGGAGGTTCCCAACCTTTTTCTAGGCCAAACTTTTATTACGATGATGAAAGCTAGGGACCCTTCCAGGACAAATAAAAGATTAGGAGAAAACGTTGCGCTCGAAATTGATGGCATTCGAACAGAATTACAGTTGAGTAATAGCTTGGTAGTATTTTGCTTATAACTTATTACTAAGTTGGCCCGTGCTTTGCAGCCCCCACGAAGCCCAGCCGCGGGACCCCGGTGAAGGGGCTTCACAGAGGGCGTGCAGACACGCACTGCTGGCGCTATTTACTCTGCACACAGCCCTCCGTCCTCCATCATGTGGCGGCCCGGGGTTCAAATGGAGACGGGGGGCCATAGTATGAGGTGCGGGGCAGTAATGTCCGCACCAGGACACGAGATAAGGGCCCGATGGGGGAGCCACCTGCCCCCCCGCTCATTAGCACGCGGATGCGAGGCCGCGCATAAGCTCATCGGTAAATGTTTGACGCGCTTTTAATGGCAGATGTGTGCGTATAAATCACACGAAACGCATTTCAAAAGGACGAAAAGCCAACTGTAAATATGTATACTAGACGAAGGGGCCTCTTTCGCTCCCTTATCTCGAAACGCCGGCGTAATTTCTAGAAGGTTAATGCAATTTCCCCTCACGTAATGTTCCACAAGTGATCTCGCGCTGAGCATCTTGTCGTAAGATAAGTCACCGATACGTCTGTCTGATACGCGCGCCGGAATAAAAAAAAACAGCAGAGCAGGAGCCTTGTTCGTTTTCCACCACACTTTGGGACACTTGAAACTTGGGCGTTTTAAAGGGAAACAGAAGCTCACCGCGCCATTTCTCCCGGGCTGCTTGCAGGGGCCGCGAGCGCCGCTGGTCTGGCGCGCCTGTGTGTGCGTGCGTGCGCGCGCGCCTGGCCGGCGCGAGGGTGCTCTTATTCATTAGGGACTTATTTTGCTTCGGTTTTATTGAGAGGTTCCCCGTGGCTTGGCTCCACACTGAAATATTGTCCTTAGTCTTTTCTGACACAAACACAGGCGAGCAGTGAGGGTCCTGGCGCCAGCTGAAACTAGGGAATGTGTGTGTGTGTGTGTGTGAGAGAGAGAGAGAGACGGGGGGGGTAGTGGAAGAGACCGAGAGAATCCTTATGTCTAAATAAAGTTCACTTCGCCAGTTCGTACTGCTTAGTGTTAATTCCTTTATATTGCGCAACCGGTTTGTATATGAACTTTAACCCATGTGGGGGGCTCTGTGTGCAAATGAAAGCAATTCACTGTACGAGGGCGAATATGTGAAACTTTACGAATTTTGATTTGGCTGCGCTCTGTCACCGCAGGAACGACCCCGTCCACCGTGATCCGTCTGTCGAAAGACAGGAGGCAAATGCAATACGTACGTATATGTATTATTGCTTAAAATGTGCCCAAGTGTTGTGCACAGCGCGGTTCGGCACTTATTTCACAGCCACGACTGAACCACATACTGAGATACTGTTTCTATTGTGTTTCGGCCATCGGCGTTTCCCGCTCGTTTTTATTGATACCAAAGCCTAATGCCGTGCCGAGGAACAACGCAGACCAATGTTTGCATCACGCTATGTGAGACAATTCCAGCACCATGAAATGCGTGACTGCGATTCAACGCGGGAATTACCGCCTCTCGTACCTTGAGTGAAGTACAGTGTCCGTCACCGCAGTTAACGGCGAAGAAGAAGTCGTGGATTCGCCAGCAGGGGGCGAACGTAATACGGTAGAGGGGATTTGAACCGACCACCGTTACTACCCCCTCCCGTCCGCCGCCCACCCCACCCTGTCGCCGACGCCCCCGTGGAGAAGGAGGTGTCGGGGATCTCTGGCAACAAACCCACATTCAAAATGAGTTTATGGATTACATCACAGCCCGTGCCGATAAATCGGACGAGCCAGGTGATACTCCGGATTGGCGTCCGGTAAAAGAAAAGGAGAAAAACATGCTGATGCGGGGATCTGTGGAGCTGACAGCGAGCACCGAGGACCTGAGGACCTGAAGAGGAGCTCAGCGAGAGCAGAGCACCTGGGGCACCTTCTCAGACGCATAAAGGGGCAGAGGAGACACGGTTGTCTGGCGTCTTCTCCTGCTGTCACCCGTCTGGTCTCCACGCAGAAGGAAGCTGATCGCCGCACTTTGCTCTTGTTTCCCCTGAAAGGCAGACGGACACAGCTACAAACGTCGACACTGCCATGGACTCTGCTGTCACCTGGACCTCTTCCTCAAACCAAAGGCATCGACCAACGGCGATTTAAAGCACACAGCGTGAACTTTACCTCCGCACAGGAGTTCACCTGGAGATTACTTTGCCGAAAGAAGCAGCGCGTCGGATTTCCCCGCTTCTTTAATTCAAAATAATTTATATGCCCACGAGGGGCTGGATCCGCACCTCGTGCTCGTGAGGATTATTCCGGCTACGCGAATCGCTCGATCGCCCGTGGCGCGTCCGAGAGATGGATCATTCGCAGTATTTCCTCGCCCTCTACGTGCTGGTTTTATCCCTGGGACTGAGGATAGAGGAAGGCATGTGCCAGCACTACTACCTACTCCGGCCCATCCCCAGCGACACCTTACCCATCGTGGACCTTAAGGAAGACCCGGACCCCGTCTTTGACCCCAAGGAGAAGGACCTAAACGAAACGGAGCTGAGAGCCATACTGGGCACCAACTTCGACTCGCATTTCATGTCCGTGACGCCCCCGGAGGACAAATACACGGGCAACGAGGACCTGAGTGAGTCGGAGCTCCGGCAGAAGCCGCTGGGCTCGATGCCGCGAGAAATCAAGTCCATGGAGTTCGACATCCAGCACGGCAAGAAGCACAAGCCCAGCAAGAAGCTGCGCCGGCGGCTTCAGCTGTGGCTGTGGTCCTACGCCTTCTGCCCCGTTGTCTACACGTGGAACGACCTCGGCAACCGCTTCTGGCCGCGCTACGTGAAGGTGGGCAGCTGCCACAGTAAGCGCTCCTGCTCCGTCCCCGAGGGGATGGTGTGCAAACCGGCCAAGTCGGCGCACTTCACCATCCTCCGCTGGAGGTGCCTGCAGCGCAAGGGGGGCTTGAAGTGCACCTGGATACCGGTGCAGTACCCCGTCATCTCCGAGTGCAAGTGCTCCTGCCCAAACTGAACACGAACCCCCCACAGACACCAGTCATAGGCTACATGGTTATTTTTTATATGCACTGCCGAGTGTAGGAATGTATATTTTATGTATATGTGGTGCCATAGAAATATACACTTGTAAAATAAAAATGGTCAGTATTATGCATAACCAGCGTCTACTGTATTTGGTGAACATATCTTGGTTGTAATGTATCTTTATATTTATAATTGAAGAGCACTTCGCATTGCGAAGCATCAAGAAATGTTTTTATTGAAGGACTTTAAAGCTGTTTTCCATTCTTCGGAAAATGTGGTTTTATGGACCTTGGATTACAGTGTAATTCTGCAGCTACCAGAGCTGTGCATGTATGAGGGCGATATTGGAGGATTTAATTCTCTCTCTTTTTTTTTTTTTTTTTTTTTTACATTTTATTCTCATGTAAAATAAGAGTAAACTGCTATTTATTCTTTATACCCTTGTAGTAAAATGCCAGTAAAAAAATAAAACCACTAAAATGACACCGACAAGGGCGGGTTTTATTCCACTGCTCCCATCTCTGTGCTCTTGAGGGACACGCTTCGGGGAACGGATGCCAGACTAGTTTGTGTCCGTGTGAGCTCTTTTTCAGAAGAACACGTGTCTTCCACACCTGCTCTCCCGAAGACCGTCTCTGAACGCCACGCACAGCCAAAGGACCTCGGAGATGTCATCCCCTTTGTTCAGAACTACAGCTGGTTGCCTCTTCCTTGCCGACCGCTGACGCCATCCAGGCCGGGTTACTCCCTATAGGTGCACGATCACTGAATCGCCCCACCTGTATTCAGAATACTTTGTTCAGATGCAGCTCACGCTCAGTGTCAGTGTGCAAACATGAATGAGCTGCTGTGTGACAAGCTGCCCTGCCACTCACCCGGCAATTTTACAGCGACGTGTATATTTGTTGTCCGGAACCTGCTGTGAAACGACTGTAAAAACGACTGGTTTCCGAAATGCCACCTCTTTGGCCATATTGCCGGTCCACAGAGATAGTTTGGGCTTAGAGGATTCCTGGAAGACACTGGAAACATAAACAGAATTAAAACTTTGAGCCAGTTTTTATAGCAAGACATAAATGTTATTACAACACTGACACATTACAGTTCATGAAAGGGTAACGCAACCAAAGAAAAAAGTGGATAAACACTAATATTTATACACAAACATGCAAATGTGAAGCGTCCGTCAGATTTAAAGTTGCGGTGAGGTTGAATTATTGTTCCTGTAACGTGCAGATTAATGGTCCTGCGTTTCTCAGGCTCTGCAGCGTCGCCTTTGTGAGGAACACGAGAAAGAGGCAGTAAAATACACCTTATTAAGCACATCTTTACATCTAACCGGACAGAATGATTCAGTGAAGCTCAAACGGACTATCAGATACCTTTGGTGTTGTATTTACTCATGTCGTGTCGACTGGGGCTGGGAATGTAAATCTGGTCACCCAACAATATGGACAAATGAATGTCCAGTTGTTCCTGAAATAAAATGAACACCCAACATATGAAATGCATTTATGCACTTGAGCCTTTGGACAGACCAACGGGCACATTTTTCATTCCCGGCTCAGGTACCTTCTCTGTTTAGCTTTTGCTCATTTAAGTGCAATTTTCCTGATAAATGTGGCTTATGGTACGTTTTCTGCAGGTTAATGCGTCGGACTCGCCGAATCACTCACCGAAATAATCATGTGAGCGAGGATTAGCAAGCGTGTACGGAGCTGAAAAAATCAGCAATAAGAAAAATGATTATTTTAAAATTGGCTGGGAGCGCTTGTCATAACTCAGGCCCTTGTGTTCCTCAAATGTCCAAATATCAGTCTTTTCATATAAGTTGTTGAGCTTGCCATCACTTTTTAATAAATTAACTGAAAAAGCAGAGCAACGACATTATTTTCAGCAAAGAAAAGCCTCCTACCCACTGACAGTCTGAGGGGTCTTTGTAAAAGGATTAAAAGTTAAAGACTTTCATTTTAAGATTTTTTTTTTCCATTTAATCTGTGTGGCGCCTGAAATTCATGCTTGATGGACGATCACATGTACAAATATTCGCATATCTGCAGCCTTCAGTCTGCAGACCTAAAATGGTTCTTATTTCTGCCAGAAAGGGAATAATGAGTTGAACTGTTGTTTGTTCATTTTAGAACTATTTACAATGCTTTTTGACAGTTCTCCAAATCCCTAACATCTTTGAATTTTCTTTGTGAGACCAAAGGGTCTTTTTCTTAAGGGACGCAAAATAATAATAATGATAATATTAAAAACAGAGAAATGATACCGAAATTGTTCAGTGCTTTCTTCCAGCAGCTTTCTCACAGCGTTTACAAGATGTTTCACGTGAAGAAACACGCCAGTCATTCTTACAAAACCGTAACTGCGCCTCTGGATTACCAGAAACTTTTGGAAATGTCACCGCGCTTTTACCCAAAACGGTGACGCTGCACTGTTACGACCCCTTTAACAAGCGTGACCCCTGGGAGAAGAACGGGAATTTATTTGTTCACAGCGTTAGCTACCGCTGATGGATCCCAGACAGCCCCCTTTCATGTCCCGCAGTTGGAGCTGCAGGCGAGACCCTGAAAGAGGTCCCACTTTGCGGTGTTGCCGGAGCCAGCAGGGAGCGGAGCGGGGAGCCGATGTGACGTCACGCCGACGCAGTCTTGCCAGTGAAGCGCGGTGCGCTGCCGCTCGCGGGCGTCTCAGCCGCCAGCGCCGGCGCGCTTCAGTCTGGCCGGTTTTAAATCGGTTTCGTCCAGCTACACGGACCCAGATGAATGGTCGTATTCAGTCCCGGCGGCTGTGTGTTGTCACAAAGGGAAGTCCAGCTGCAAATGGTGACAGTGAAGTCACAAGACCTCAAATTTCTGCCAAAGGTGGTTTGGATCGACTTGCATGTGAGCTTGTGACGTCAAGAAATTCTGTTTTTATGATTTTTTTTTTTTAAAAGAAAACATCTTGATGTATATGTTTGTACAACATTTTGCGGCCCAGCGCTGCCAGACTGAATCTCATTTAGGTTTGTGGATCTGCAACAATAGCCTATACAATTTCTACAGCCGGCAGGACTTACTTCAAACGTCGCACAGCGTTCTTGAGTACAATTGCTTTTTACAATTCCCTCCTACATTGTTTTGGATCTTTCCCCAGTTAAACACAAACCCTTAAAGATACACACACTTCCAGGATGGGGGTCCTGGCTGGTCTTTCAGACTGGATTGAAAAGTCATTTGTGGTAAATCTAAAACATCCTTCCCACGTGTCAGGTTTGGCGGTTTGTCGTCCCTTCGCTTGATTCCCGCCTCAAAGTGAAGATTCGACACTGTCACAGCGGACAAACTTTGACCTCTGTCCTGAAGACACTTTGCCCTTTCGTGCAGTTCCGCTGTTTTAGCAAACTTGGATTTAATTATTCCTCCTACAAAAGCTGCAGAATAAGAAGACTTATTTGAATAGAGAAAAACATCTAATAAGCTGTCATTTCTGATCTTCCTGCGGATTATAAATGTAACCTGGATGTAGAAAGTTTTAGGGTCATAGTAAACGTGTTTGGAAAAGCGCACCTCTGCTGACCTTTGAATGACATTCAGTGGTCTTTCTCCTGACTTTGGCAATCGGCCCATTTAAACAGTTAATAAATAAGCGATAAACCAGGTGTCAGTCGTCGTCGTTTCTCTGCTGATTTTCCCCAAGTTCCGAGGAGGGTTCTGCTGGGCAACACCTGTGGGAATCGTTCGTTTATGGTTGAACATCAAAGACAAACACACCTTATTAGCCAACAAATCCTCGGTTTCAAGCGTGCGTCGGAAATGCAACGTTCTAAAGTCCCCTAGAGTGGAATTAAATATTCTGTGTGTCAGACGAGTAAGGAAACTACAGCAGGTACTTCAGTCAGCGTTAAAGCGTGATTTATTGAGGTACCTGGGCACGAGAAGGTTATTAGCTGGACTGCTCCAGAACATTCCTGACTGAAACGATCCGAGACAAGTAAGGTCAAAACTTTCATTTTAATCTCTGTATTACTCGGAATATGATGTATAATTGCCACGGAGTTCAAAGCTGTGTCGATGCCTGCGTTGTCCTCCTTTGCCGACATGAAAGTCTTCTTGGGGTTTAGTTGATGTTTAACCTGTGCAACGTTTTCACGTAATGAGGTCTTTGAGATTGAAGCCAAGAATATTTTTCTCCATTTCTTATCCAATTACTTTCAACGCTCTCTCTGCACTTTTTTGGCATTTGTGACTAGTACAAATTCTAAAGACTCGTGTCATGCGTGTGGAACGCTAGGCTTTTTTTTTCGTAGTTTTTAGAAATACGACTAAACAACAGTGATCGGTGATGCTGGCATTTTATCAGAAACTTCTTAGGTGTTGGTGAGGTAATAAGGTAACCTTGGGCTTAGGTTACAGGCGTTCAATTTAAGGTTTATTTTATAATCAATAAAACTCAAAAGAACATTTGCACGTGGTTTTCCCACAGAGGCCAAGAAAGACCTGAATTAATGGATTATTTCCAGCAGATTGGCGGAACTGATTCTTTTTTGAAAAGAATTCCCAGATACTGAGCTACTCTTTCTACCTTTTAAAGTGTAAGATCACCACCTGTCCATTATCAGTAAGCTCTCGTGTTGTGCAGAGTCACCGTGGTCGGAAGGGTCGGGGTTCGGGTCCTCGGATCACAGGAGCGACGGAGAGCGCAGCCCGGCTGGGCCCGCGGTCCGTCGCGGGGAAATCTCGCACGCTCTTTCTCACGCCAGCCCTATGAACAGTGTAGAATCACCAGTCAAACCAACAGGAGTGTTTGGACTGTGGGAGGAAACTGGAGCAGCTGCAGGAAACCCACATCCGTACAAGAACGTGCAAAACCCCATGTAGACTGAGCCAAGTTTGAAGTCGTGCCCAGCAGTACGGCCCGGCAGCTGGAAGACACCGTGTCAGTGTCACCGTCACCCCAAAAGTAGCACTCCTGTTTTTCACTGTTGTTTAAATGCACACGATTTCCATACAAATGTGCCTAAGAATGTCATCGTGTTGGCTGCCAGTCATCACTCCAAGGGTGTGGATTTGACTCCAACCTCTGTGCACCAAGCTTGTGGGTTTTGATCTGCCTGTGGAATGTAAATTTTCTCTCTGTGTTCATATTGTTTTGGTCTTGTGCCCCGACGAAGCGTGTGGTCCGGAAACCGGGAGGCTCTGAGAGCCTCTAGGTGTGTGTGTGTGAGAGATGTTCTGTGAATATCTGGTATTGAGCCCAGGATGCTCCTGCCCTGTTCTCTGTACTTTTGTGCAGTTGTGGCGCGTATCTATTCAATATCCATCAAAAACAAAACTGATTTTGTCACGGTTTCCTGACTATTTTGCCGAAAGCCGCAGCTCGGAGAAGCGGACACTCGGGCCAAACGACATTGTGAGATGATGGATTCCTTTCTTTTTGCTGATCCTTTCATCAGAACAGAGGTGAAGTGTCTCATTTCTCCCAAGTGTGTAATTCAAATGGCTTTTTACAAGATTACGTTTACAGGAACGTCTTACGAAGCGCGTGCAGGTCGCTCCACTTCAAATCCGAATTCCTGTTCTGGGTAAACTGACGACGTGTGTAAGAACTATGTAATGTGTGAATTTCAAGTAGACCGTTTTATACATCGCAGTCAGCACTGGGGAAGGGCGCAAGAACAATGACAGGCTTTACTTTTTCACGCTGTCGGTAGACTTAAGGCCGACGCTGAAGTCGATCCGAAATTTTTGTCCTCCGACTTTGGTTAGTTAAGTTGTTTAGTCGGGGAAATGTGTGAATTTATCGAGCCTGCATACACAATGATGAACGCCAGGGCTGCACCCCCGCGGGGGGTCCGCTCTCGGTTACCTTCTAGCAGCACCTCCAAAGGTGAGGAAGCAACCTGAAGGAGTTGCGTAAGAAAAATCAGACGTTTCCACTTCGCTCGTGTTCAGCAACAGATGTACATTTCGGTCCTTTGCTTCCTCTCATTTACACCGACTTTCAGCTTTTTAACTGCCGTGTGTTGCCATTAGAATAAAACTGGTCTCTCGGTCGACAGTTGATGTAACGTGGCATTTCTGGAGTCCTGATTGTGAATCTATAATCTGCTACAGGTGAAACGGTGTAAACCGAAATATTGTGGCTAAGCTGACGTTTGACTACGTGGAGAGACAGTTCCGGTATCAGTGCTTTAGCCGGTGCGTGTTACGCTATATAAAATTGATACTGAGCGCAGACAAAATGTAGAATGTCTTGTGCTTCTGCGCTTAGCTGTGACTGAACTCAATGTTTTCGACCATCCGGATAAACAGTATTAACCCGGCGGCATCTAAAACGTGGCTAACTGCTCTGTATTGCAGTCATGTGAACATGCAGAGCTGTGCAGGTGGGGAGAGGAACAACAATCAGTCTGGATTCTTTTCCAAGCGACTGAGGTTGAGCTGGAAGTGTCTCGGGATGCACGGTTGTGTGATCGTACGGGGCCGGAAGTCGGGATGCCGATTCCGTTTGAAGCAACGGCGTGAGATGAGCCATTTGCGCCTCGTAAGGAAGAGGCGGTGAAAACTAGTGTATCAAACAACAGCTGAGCAAACCCTCTAAACTAAACTGTTCACTGCTGCTGGTCCCCTTTTCGTCTGTTGCGATCACCTAACCTTGTTGAAAGTGATGGCGTTTGTGCTCAGTATTAGATGTGAGCAGTTCAGTATAAAAGCTCATTTGCTGAAGTTAGTTGAAAGCAGTTTACAGGGACGGTGAGGATCTGCCGCTCTTCATCGTGGGGGAGAAACTCTAAAAGCTTTGACCCTGACGTCTGACTGCAAGAAGTGCTTGTTGGTAACGTACAGCCGCATATTGCGAACCCCACCGTCAGCCGTCGCCAGGAATATTTCCCTTTGCTGTTAGGACCGGTAGACCAACGGAATAACTGAACGAAATGTTTGCAAAGACAAAAAATGAACCAGGGCTTTAGAAACAAAGTTATGGTGCAGTGACAACACAAGTCCTCGGCTAACAACACAATCGCTTTCAACCTTTTGGCTGTTTTGGATTTGTGAACTGACAGTGTGTTGGTGCTGCTTTAAAACTGAGTTAACTTTCCACCATGTAAAGGACTGACTGACTGACTTGTGCCGCTTTTCCTTTACGGTAACTAGCAACACTAGCGTATCGTGTGTCTTCCCGTACATCTGGCTAACGGGGGTGTTTAAACATGCTTTCTGGTCGATTCATCTTATTCTGGCCGTGATATCAAGGAAGAAATGTCAAGATTATTAGGAAACTTACCCCCCCCCAATTCTTTCGAATTCCACGTCTCGGTTGCACAGTAGCGATAGATGTGCGTTTTTGTTTAATTTCAAAGAGCCAATAAAAGGGAAAGATTAGCAGGTATGCAAGGCCAGGCCTACTTTGATGTGCTGTGGTAGTGGTGCCAAGGCTGGTGGAAGAGTGGGCTGCTTGTTTATGAAGCAGCAGGAATCCGAACATCCACTGGCTCCATCTGCTACCAGGCCGAGGAAGTGAGACACACTGGGCCCTTAAGACATCAGACCATCTAACTTTCCCTGCACTATAACTCTGAATGGAAGAAAGAGGCTCAAGAAAGAATTTGGTGCCTCGTGGACGACTTTTGATGCTACCAATGACCATTGATCTCATTCTGCTGTATGTCAAAAAGATCTTTATGAACAATATAACTGTTACTGCTAATTTAGCTGGCACTTTCTTTTGACTTGCAATATCAGGTTTGCACAGCAGCTTAGAATTATTCACAGATTTATCCTGCGTTGTAGTCATGCTGGGGTAATTCGGGGTTAGTAGCCTGATTGTTGGGACTCAGTATGTGGGATTTGAAAAGAAGGACTTAACAATTACCCAGAACCCCCTGCTATAACCTATTCCTATAACCCTATATGTACACAGTAGAATGAAAGGCTGGATTTAGTAATCTATTCTATGAAGCGCATTTGAAGGTCTGGCTTCTTTTCCCCCCCCCAACTTGAATTCCTGTGTCGCATTTATTCGTTCAGAGTAAATGAACTTTCTGTGGCATTAATACGGATACCACCGAATCGAACTGTTGCAGACGCAGGCACGGTAATGCATTTAAAACATGCGCATTTCAAATGTTTTAGACTTGAATGCTTTGAATGGATAATATAAATCTCAGAATCTAGAGTCTCGAATGATGGAGCCGGCTGAGTGAAAAAGGGGTGGTGGTGAGAATGCCGGTTTTATTTTCAATATTGTATAGTGTTGAGTCACTGTAGGTTCTGCGCTGCTGCGGAACGACGCCTTAACACCTCTGACAGACATGTTCTGCTCACCGCTGCCCTGGAGGAGACTGCAGACACTTCACAACTGACTACAAGCGTAAATTGCCTCTCGTGGAGCCAGAGGCTGCTGTCCAGAAATGGCTGTATAGTAAACAATGTCATAACGCTTAATAGTAGGTCCCTGGTCTTGCTTTGGAGGCTCTGAACCCGAGCGGCATTCCAGACCGTATCAGATCTGGCTGTGAAGCCTAACATTTATTTGTTGCTTGTGCTGTTCGGATGAGGCAAGCGGCTGTAAATATCACATTCCGGTTCATGCAGCTTTTTACCAAGTCGACCTCTTTCTCTGCAGGAGTCAGTCGTTCACTGCTTGTTTCAGTTGCATCGTGGTGAACTGTGGTCATTTACTCTCTGCCAGTTTCCTTCACGTGCGTTTTAACCTGCTAGTAAAGTAGGCTGTATCCAGTAAGGTTTGTAGTCCTTGGCAAAAGGGTTTCAGAAACAAGTCCTGTATTGGCAGGAGTAGCAATAACTGTAAAGGATGCAGATCTTCTGGTCCGATTCTGCAGCCACTACTTTAACACTGCAATGACAGAAGTAGAAACATGGTAAAAAGTATATGTGAGTCCCACATATGTTCCTTCATCTGTTTCTTTGTCACACGGGTACATAATATAGAAATGTTTACAGAAGAAAATGATGATTCTTCACGTAAAATTTATTGGAACAGTATTTAAATACCTTGGGAAAATATGCATTTGCAGTAAATCATCTTTCATAGTATGTGTAAATATTGTGTGTGTGTGTGTGTGTGTGTGTGTGTGTGTGTGTATATATGACAACTTATGGTGAAATGTTATGTGAAACACAAAATGATTTGTTCTTGTTTCTGATAGAACACACAAGTCCTGCCCTCATTTCGAAATAACGCGCATCAACAGAACGAATCGCTTTTCGTCGTTCTTCCAAGCTGGCCAACGTTTACATTAAGTTTTTTTTTCTTTTCTTCTTATGCCAGTTTGAATTTGTCTAATTTTTTCTTTCAAATATCACCGTCTTTCATGCAGTCAACATTGGTAAAATGAAAATATAATAACCCACCCCACTTAGCTCAGGAATTCTCCGCAATTATCTCCTCAAGATGGCATGTAAATATGAGGGGTTGGAGCTCCACGGGCAGCCTGTTGCTCGGCGAAGACCGGAGTCACGGACCGCTTTGTTTTTTTGGGCCGGCTATCCGTCGCGCTGCCTCGCCTGCCGGCACCTTGCTGTAATTTTCTCACAATGCTTGGTGTGTGAGTCTTCCGTCGGGCCTCCTGGATCCGTTTGTGGCTGTCGGCCTCAGGCCCGGGGCCCCCATCCCCCACGCGAGGTTACCTGGGTGCCCCACCCTCGCACAATACCTCATTGTTCCCTTGGTGTGTCCTGCCATCATGCAAATTAATAATTTGTTAGTTTTCGGGGTTTTTTTCCTTCTGTTTTCTGTACACCCCCAGGGGTGAAGAAAAGCTGTGATCTGCAGCGGAAAGAGAAAATCTGATGGTTTCATAAGGGGTCTAACACTGTGTTAAAAGAACAAGTTTAATTTTAAATAGAGGTGCTGCAGCGAACCAGATGTGTTCATACTGCCCTTCTGTTTGCACCGTTTTTGTTTTCTCTAAGTGAAACATACTGAATTGTGGGATCTATAGCCATATATTATTAAAGGTGTAATTTTGCCAAAAGAATTGTAATACCTGCATCCGTGGTTCAGTCCGAGTCGAGCGGCTGCTGTAATATTGATTCAACTCGTGTCCATTGAATCATGTCCTGTTCAGCTGCTGGTTTTGTATTGGTTTTGACTGACTTGAGCACAGAGATGGACTGGAGATTTGCTGCTTTCAGAGGTGGTTCAGATCAGCAGAGGCATCCCTAAGTCAGAGTTCGGTGCAGTGCCCCCCCCCCCCCCCCACCACCAATCCGAGTCCAAAAAAAACACTGTCTCACCTTCTTCTCAGCCTGTATCCACTGGGGTAATATTCAGAGGACTGGTGGGCCATATACTCTTCTAAAAAACGTCTTCCACTTTAATTTCTCCCTAACTGTGGTACAGACCGCGGGTGCCGCACAGACCAGCGTCCCATTCCGCAGCCCACATTTGTCTGGAAAGGCCAAACGGTACTGAAGGCTTTTGGTTGATATCTCTGCGGCGTTTCGAGTCTGGCATGGTGTGCATGACCAGTCAAAAGTTCTAGTACACCTGGCTGATCTCGCATGAAAAGAAGTGGTCAGAAGAGCAGAAGCAAAGCCCGCCAGTGTTTCACACCGCCTGAGAACTGAGGCAAAAGAGTTGAAGACACTTCATTGGACTTCATATTCTGTTAAATTAATGCCTTGCGATTTAAATGGGGGAAAAAGTTTCCGCAGCGACTTCCCACCATCATTTGCCACTTCTGTGGCACCTTTCGCAACGGTGTAGATGTCCTGTTTGATCGCTGTTGGTCACGTGTTCCCCAGAAGAAAGCGGACGTCACCGAGCTGCTTCGGCCATCATACGCTCCTTGTTGGTTCTACGTGAAAATTACAAATGTAAACCAGGGCAACGGTATTCATTGAAGGGGTTAATGAAAGAATTTCCTACACAAGACGAGTGCCGGCGGAAACATGCTATCTGGAAACAATATTGGTCAAACGTACGTGTGGTTTTCACATTGGCTTTTAAAAAAAAAAAGAAAGGAGGCAAAAACCTTCTAGCAAAAAATGCTGTCATTCTTGTAATTGCATAATACTCTGTGTGCTCTCTGACATAAAACCTTAACCTGATGGTTACCACAATCCTGAAATGTTCATGTTTGCTCCAGGCGGTGTGTAGTTGCAGATGGTGCAGCAGGAGCTCGACTGGAGCACCGAGATCCAAGCTGCCGATCCTCATGGGGAACAAAAAAGGGGCGGTTGGCGCGACTGACAGGGAAAGAGGTGTTTGATAGTAAGAAACAAGATGTAAGCAGAGCTACTGTAGGCACTCCCCTGAGTCTCGGGCCTCCTCGCTGGAGGTCCACACGGGAGAGTTCAGCGTGAAGCTGCTCGGATGCCTCTTGCTGACATTGACTTCCACTGAGCTTCGCTGTTGGAGCGCAAGTATGTAAATGTGCTTTAAACGCGTATGATTGACACGTGGAAGGACTTGTCGCCGCTCGTCCGTATTCGCGAAGACCAACGAAAGCGCGTGTCGGGGTGACGTCTGGTTTGGATTGGCCGGCTTCCTCTCTGAGGTCCCGCCCCCGTCGGTCGCTTCATATTCTATGGATTATGTGCCACCTAGTGGTTCCTGTCCGTGTCGCTGTGCGCGGGGTCTGAAAACCCATCATTGAGCGGCGCTCCACTTCCAGGGGGAGGTGAAACTGACACTACACGTGTTCTGTAATGCGAACCGGCCACTGAACCACCAACTGCATCGCAAATCTGCTGCACTCGCATGAATGCAAAACCCGGAGGAAAACTGAGATTCGCGCGCATCTGACACACGGCTCCTTTACCGCACAAAAATTCCCCTCCGCGGTACACGCCGTCCACGCCTAACGTAGCTGGTAATTCATCTTAGAGGCCGCTTACGCGTTTTCAAGCAAACCGAGGGATGTTGTGCTGACGTGCTCTTTGACAGGGACTGTGATGTGTGGTTTGGGGAGACAAAAAGGGGCGGAAGCTTTTTCCGGCACAATCTTCTCTGTCCTCCGCCTCCTGCAGACCAGAGGCCTTGTGGTGGATTTCATCGCGCAACAGGCCACCGGCCAAATCTGTTTCAACGGTGGTAGAGAAAGGGCAGAATTTTGCCCGCACAGGTTAGCCACATTAAGCTTTTTCTCTAACCGTGACCCCCCCCCCGCAACTGCAGACTTTGGAAGCACGTTGCTGGGCCACCTCACATTGTCATGTTTTACATTCTGTGCAGAGGAAATGTTGGGTTGTAAAGACAATAATAATAATAATAATATTATTCCTAACACTGATTTGACACACCCTCACACTTGAAAAAAACAGCCTTACTGGTTGAGTAATGTTTTCCAAGACACCGGTTTACCTCAGCAAGCCCTATGTTTGCTCACGGATTTTGCCTGCCTGTTTGTGCTGATGCTTTGTGCAGCGGTGAAGAAGGTTTGAGTCGCACCCACGCGCTGGCATGCTGTGTGTAACTGTGGATTAGCGCTGCGGTTTCATTACTCTGGAATGCCTCTGCAGGCGGCCGAAGCCAACGCCGGCGAGGAGCCGCGCAGACGCACAGATGCTGAAGCACAGTGGAGACGGCCCGGGTCTTGTTAAAAGTCCACCGATTAAACCCGTCCGGAGGCCGTCTAGTGAGTTGAAGATGTATGACGTCTTGACAGGAGGCAGGATTTCAGCTTAATCTTGGGTGGTACCCCACCTCTCTTCTTGCGAGGAAACCCCCCTGAAAGCGTCACTCGGATCTGCCGTGAAGCTCTGGTTTACACGTAGGCGATAGATATCGAAGGACCACTTTTGTACTGTTTGAAGTGCGACGCGTTGCGGTGCGTCGCCCGAGACGCGTATCGATGAGATGCGACCGGATTTCACAGCTGAAAGCTGAAGAACACACGCAGAGAAAAGACAAACGTTTATCTCCAGCACGCGTGGCCCATGCGAGGTGTCGACTGGAACACAACGTCCATCAAAAAACTGTGATCACTTTGCATCCCCCCCAACATTTCATTTCCTTCCTTTTCCGTTTGTCCCATCAGCCCTGCGCAAATAAAAAGCGAGCACCCCCAGCGGTGCGAGCAGTATGCTGCTTCTGTCCCCTCAAGTACTTCTGTCTGTTAGACTTCAAACAACTACTCCACCTTCTTCTGGAAGGATTTAGCCGGGATTATGTCGCGTATGTGTTACTTCAGCCGTGGTCCTCCTGCTTTGTGCTCCGGTGGGAGAGAGGTTCAAAGTATCTTAATTTGCATCGACCCCCAAAATTGGACCACCGATCCCCCGTGGCCCCTCTGTGATCATTGTTTATGTGCTTATTTGCAGTTTGGAAGAGGTTTCTCTTTACTTTCACAGTCAACACAAGCAGGGGTTCCTGCTGCTCTCCTGAAGTTGGATGGTACAGGCATAAAGGGGGAGAAAAAAAAAATCATAGTCTATCAAGGTTTCGCTTCCTATTTTCCGCCAACCGTGGAAGATTTTGTTCAGCGCAGCCGAGCCGGCTCCACGTGCATGTTGACATACCTCTGGTACAGTCGTTTTAGCTCCCGAAAGCCCAGCTGAGATGTTGTCTCTGAGGAAGACTCTCCATCCCCGCAGCCAGTGAGAACGGCAGCAGTCGGAGCCGGAGAAATTACCCGCTAAAGCCGCTAATAAAGAAGTGCCCCGCGAGTCCAGCTGGCCTCCCGTTTGGCGGTTCCCCTCTCGGGTTTCTGTAGCCATGAAGTCTCCCAGTTCTGGTTATTTAAAATCTGGACTAGATTGGCTGGGGAGACAGAGCCAGGATTCCTGGTGCCAAGACTGGAAGTTATCAAGGCTGAAGAGAGACACCAGGGTGACACCAAACATGCCTGTAGCTGCTGTACAGATCTTACATGTTGTCCTGCTGATGCACCGAATGCTTTTTTTTTTTTTTTTTCCCTGACCTGTCTGGATTCTGCAAACCTTTGCCCAGAGTTGGAGACGTGCGGGTTCCTCAGCAGGACATCAGTTTTCCCTCCGTCTCCCTCGTCCATCTGTGAACGCCTGGAAGCAAATACAGGGTCCAGACTCTTACGTGAAGCTCAGAGTGGACCAGAGTCCCGTTTTATCACTACAATAACAAGGACACTAGTCTTTATTCAAAAAAGAGGAGATAAACCGGCGACGCGGCCACTCGCCATGGTGAGTCGACCTGGTGGTGAAGCAAAGAGAAGCAGAACCAACTGCAGCAGAAGCGACGATCTGCAAAAAAGCCGTGATTAGTAATGCATTAACAGGCAAAACCTTTTTCCTTTTAGGAAAGAATAAAAATGAAAATTGTGGTTATTTATAGTGACATGACGCCTCGATCCTCTAACAAGCAGAGCTATTGTACAGACGGCTCTAGAAGGACCCTCATTACAATTAAGGTGACAGACCCCGGACCCCCACGACCATCGTGAAGTGGCTGAGCGATGCGCGAGGACAGTAACCAGACCATTGCAGGGAACCCCTCGCACGGTGTTACGATACAAATAAGTAGGACCGTGAGGGCGCTGAGCAGCAGTCGCTGTACAAATGGCACCCGGCGAAGGGGGTGACAGTCTTTCTCACCAAGCAATACGCACCACAGTGAAGTAGAGAAGGTTGGAGAAGGAGGGATAGGGTGGCAATGGTGGTGGGTGAGCAGGTGGGGGGGGGGGTTGGCAGCTGCACCAGGTCTAAAAGTAAGAGTGAAGCTCCAGGACGTTGATGGATGGACAGTGAGGTAAGGCACATGACATCGTCTGTCTCGGGCTTTGTTGTCATAGTGCAGGATGGCAGACCCCCGCTCATCTCCCTCCCCCCCCGGGTATCAGAGGGCAAAGTGAACATTGTTTACACTGCACCGGCAGAGTGATTTAGGAATGGACCGTGAGGGAAATCGAGGAGAGAGAGAGGGGGAAAAAAAAAGTTTGCTTTGCAAGAGGCCTGGATAGTGTTTTTGACAGAGATAACGCCTTCATGCACGGCGTTGTTGGTAAACTGAAGTATCTGCTCATTACGTCCCTGACGCAGCGTCCAGAGGTGCCCCGCGGGGGGGCCCTAGCTGCAGGCCGTCTGGCGACGGCTCGAGGACCCGGCTGCGGGACAATGGCGAGGCGGAGAGGAGCCGGGGAAGATAACGCCGTGTGCTGAGTGCTCACATGCAGCGGGGCTCTGGAGCACCTTGAAAATGGACTCGCTTGAGAAGGGTGTTATTGCGATGGAAGATGGATTGGGGTCTGGCTTATTTTGCCAAGGGAGACTCCACGTTTCCAGACTGGCCTGCAGTCGGGGTGGATTACACTGCGCTGCACTGTTCAAACTGTTTATGCATACCAGGCCGCTCTGAGTGCCTCTTTGTCGCGAGCTGTTTACATGAACTTATTTTGGGAAAATTCCACAGGACTGGACAGGATTTCACCATAAATCATTGAATCTGCAGCTTTGTGTAATGATAACTTCTGTCAGTCATTTATTCTCCAGGATGAAATATCTTACAGTGCGCAAATACGCGAGGAGTGGAGCCTGGGGGGGGTGTGTGTGTGTGTGTGTGTGTGTGGGACAGGAGGCCGGGTGTCGTCAAACCGCCTTCGCACAGCCGTCCCGAAGATTAATAATAGGGCTTATCCAGCTGATGTACGTCTCGCTTTCGCGGCTGCCCATCATTCTCTTCATACCACGGCGTTCAGGCGTCTGCGTGACATCAGGCCCTGCATGACCTGGCAGTTTCACGTTTTGCCCTTATTTCCGCTCAAAAAGGTCTCCGGTTACTACAAGCGGACGACCCTGAGGGAAACGGGTGCACGAGCAGCTTGCCAAACTGAAGGTGTGCTTTTAGGTGACAAGCTAAGAGGTGCTTCTGCCGTAAGGAATGGGTTTTTTTTTTTTTTTTTTTTTTAAAACGTGTATTTGCACCTCATGACGGAAAAGTAAAACTTGTACAGAAGAAAATGTGTTAAACTGAGCTCACAGTTGTAAGTACATGTATGAGAGGCAATGTGACTCTTTATAAAGGCTTTTATTAATATCTCAGTTAATTGTGTAGTGGGAATCTTTCAGTCCATGGGGGGGGGGGGGGGNGGGGGGGGGGGGGGGGGGGGGGGGGGGGGGGGGGGGGGGGGGCTGTGAAGCCGTGCTGCTTTGTGTGTCAGGGGGCCGAATGGGGTTTTTTTTTTTTTTTTTTTTTAATTTAAACCTGTGGCTTTGTGTCTGATCAGACGATGAGAGATTATCAAACCTTTTTTTTTTCCCTGCAAACTTTACAAAATGCAAGGTTGCTCTTTTCTTTCCGGTGTTATCATCCACATCTCTGAGATGGACATCTCGGTGGCATCTTCGCTATGAGAGATCCTCCCTGCTCGCCGCCTCCGTTGCGCCCGTGCCGGCTGCTCTCCTGCTAAGATTACTGTCTGCTGACCTGCTTATCTGCTATCTGCTGTGGGTGATATGGAGAACACGCCACTTTGCTTATCAGGCGTGGTTATGGGTCGGATGTCTGCAGGGGTCAAGTGAGAGGTTGTCCACACACCGTCAGTTGACCCCGAGTAGAAAGACGCTGACGCAGGCCGGCTCCTGAAACCGTACCCCCTCCCCCCCGTCACCCCATGTCAGTCAGCTCTCTTGTCTCTTTCTCCCCATCCACCAAAGCTGTACCCCAGACTAAATGGCCCTGAGGAAGAGGTTCTCAAACCACGCTGCTCAAATGCCCACATTACGGTACCGTTGACCTCGGCGCTGCTTGTAGTTTTATTGTTTGCCAAGTGCCACGGGGGGGGGGCTTCTGCAGCGCCTGTCCGCCTCTTCCTTCGGCCCCAAGGACAGCAGCGATGGGGCTGTACATGTATAGCTGGCCTCTTGATGCAGTCGGACAGACAAGAATATTAATCTAACAGTTGAAACGTATATCTAAATTCGGGTGTCCCTGTGAGGAGAACTTGAGCCACCAGTTCCATCCTCCTGGTGGAATTTTTCAGCAGTACCAACATGTGTTAAAGCAAGCGCTTTCATGTGTAGCAGCCTGTGGTTGTGAGCACTGAAATTTGAATGTTCCACTAAAATTCCCTTTTTTTTTTAAGCACCCAGAAGTATCGTCAGCTCGTGCTTAAAGGAACAGAAGAGACCCCGCAGTGCAGGACCTTTTGTGTTAGGAAATATTGAAATTAAAGTGGTACTTAATCCCGCCGTCGTGGCTCCGCTTTTGTAATTTTGTGGACAACAGTGACACCTACAGGCAGGGTTTTGTATTTCAGCCATTCCAAAAAAAAAAACGCGAAGGGGAGCGACGATTTATGAAACAGCTTTTGCCATCGTGACACACGGAAGGACACAACAAAAGTGTGATGTGACGATCGTCTAGCTTAACCGAACAAACACGCATCGCGAGAGAGAGTTTCTGTCGCCGTTGTCCTCCAGTTTCTTGAGAGCAGAAGATGCACTGGTGCTGATGCTTTCCGAGCAACAATAAATCCTTGTCCGACGCCTGGCTGCAGATCCCATTTCCGTCTCTTTGGGACCTGTTCACGAATACAAACGCCTGGTCTGGAGAATCAGCGTGTTGCTCTCCGACCGAGACGTGCGGCTGCGGCCGAGAAACCCGCAGGGTTGCACCGTGTTGATTTATGAGGGCGGCCGGGATTCCTGCCGGGCTGCGGATGTCCGCAGGCGCAGAGAGGCGACCGGAGCTTCGGGGAGGACGGGACCGGCTGAATGCGGCAGACGAGTGACAGCAGGCCCTCCTGCGGCGGACAGCAAACGCGGTGACGCGGGTCTGCGGTGGGCCGCAGCACTTCCCTTCACGAGCTCACGATCCGAACGACAACCAATTAACTTGGGGCACGTTTCTGCGTGCCAGGACGAAGTAGCGGTTGCCATAGTGACAAAGCGGGTGGCTTTCCAGGTTATCCCAGCCATTTGGTCCTCGCAGCGAGATGCTTTTGCCCCCTTTTTTTTTTTTTTTTTTTTTTTAAATTTTAGAACAGTGTTTTACCGCAGAGCAGTTTCAGGCTGGAAGTAAGAAAAAGGCCCTTTTGACCTCACCCAGCAAGGCAGTTTCCAGTCCCCCAACGTGGAGACGTGTTTAGCTAAGGAATCAGTGCATGTTCCCTCTGGAGACTGTTTCGGTGCCATTTGGTTTGGCTCACCCTGGGTTACTAGAGTAGGACATGTCCCACGCTGATGGAGCCAAAGATGTGTTTCTCCTGGAAACGGTAGCTAAGAGCTTCCCTCCACTACCCCCTGCCCTGTGCTGGCACCTCAGAGAAAGGCTGGCTGGAGGGGCGGGCGGGGGGGGAGAAGGGAATACAGAACAGGGTGCCAAGTGGCAGCAGCCAATACCTCCTCCAGAGTGGTTTGCACGAGGTGTGGGAGGAAGGCCTATGTAACAAGTGCCAAGCTGCCAAAACCATGGAAGTTCTTCCAGCAAGAAATGCCAGCAGGTGGCATTGAGGGAGGCAGGTTTTAGCCTACAGATGTGCCTCGCAGGAAGCCTCTCTGAACTGAGCCAGTTGTCTCACGACTGAAGTTGTCACATATTTAAAAACAAAGATGTGAAAAAGAAGACCCACCTTGTGCCTAAAACCGATAGCGGTACCATCGCTGGGCGCAGTGAGCAGAAGTGATTTACGCATCAGACTAAAGGAGAACATCCAGACACTATTTCATCACATCCAGGAATGTTTCATATTTTAACTGCTGCAAAAAAAAATTGCATAATTTCAACAGTCATGTTGTTGATCATCAACATTTAAGAATTCATATTTATTAAACATTCCCGGAAAAAGCATTTTTGTTGTTGCCGTCGAGTCAAATGAAACGCCTAGCCAGCGCTGGCATGGTTACCCAGGCGGGGGAGCGGTGAGTTCCCCTCCCTTCTTCTGTGGAAGACCAGGAGGAACACGAAAAGCCCACACACCCTGCCCGAGCAGCCCAGGAAACACGAGATACCAACCAAGCAATGCTGGTATCAGAAATTATAAATACTGAATGACTGCCTGTGTTGCCATGTCAAAGAGCGGGAGGGGCGGCCAGCTGAAAAGTGTCTGTAATCTTCCGTGTTCCGCAAAGCAGGTGTGTGTGTGTGTGTGTGTGTGTGTGTGTGTGTGTGTTCTCGTCTCAGTTGCTCGTGCGGTGAGGGGCCAGTGTGTCTTTATTAAAAATCAGAATAAATCTCTGGATGTAAGTGACGTTTGTTTGCCAGCCGAAACCTGCTGTAAACAACGAGGTCCGAAAGGTAAGAGGCAACAGACCCCCCCAGGATAGCCGCAGAATCACTCAGAATTGTGCTTAACACTTGACTCTGAAACTTGAACAGCCTTTAAAGTGCATAGATAAATATTTAAATAACACTTTAAGGCACTGCAAATGGGGGGGGGGCTGTTTGGTTACGATGTTACAGAAGGAAAAGCGGGAAAAGTTCACACGGCGACTTCCCGTCATCTGCAAATTTTTTCTGCGTATTTTTCTCGGCAGTCCTTTGTAAATATTTTATTAATTGGTCTTCCGACGTCCTTCTTCTGCGCCCTCATAAGGACGCCTGCTTGCTTTGATCGTTCTCCTCGCAGATGCAGATGCAGGATCTTCACAGCTGAAGCCCAAAATTAGGAGAAACGAAGTTCATTTGCTCTGCGGATTTCGGGAACTGTTTGTTCGCAGCTCTGCCGGAATCACCCAAAAGCTTGGATTTGTACAAGTCCAAAGTGCCTTTGTTTTGCTCTCCTCCTGTGGACAGTTTGAAATGTGACCACTGTGAAGGTCACGAGGAGGAACCCAGCCTTTGTATCACGACTGGAATGAAATATTACTGTGTGCTTTGGATTGTGGACCAGTTTCTCCTCCAGTTTTGCTCGATGTGAGTGAGTATGTAAGAGCTGCAGTTGGAATGAGGAAATTCAATTCCGGAAGTGAAACGTGGGGCCAGTTTGACATTTTAGTGGAGTTTCTCAAAAGTGACGACGCTGTCAGTCCGGAATACAGGTTTAAAAATGCCTTTAAGGCCGGGCGTCATTTAGAAAATAAAACACTGCAATCTCTTATCTGCACGAGCTGTAAAAGAAGAGAACAAACTGGCGTTTCTGCAGCGTCTGCAGACCAGAGTTCATCTGAATTGTTATTTAATGTGTTTCATATTGTATCCAGCGCAGAGGATTTTACACGTAGACCCAGTTCTTCCCCTGTTCTACTTATTTTATAACCACCAAAATGACGCTAAATGTGAACAAAAACCATGTGTAGACGTGTAGCACTAAACATCAGTAACACGTGTAATAAACAAATCGAGGGCAGCTTGTTTGACTTTGGGAGCGAATCCATCACTTGAACAACCTTCACTGTGAGAAAAGGCCAGATGATGTGCCACGACTCGGCGTTTTTGTCCAATAAGGTGTACGTGGGTGGTCCACCAAAACCGTCCTCACACCAAAAACCCTCTGAGAAGAACTTTTTGTGGAGATGATTTATCTCACCTCTGGCAGAGACTGAGCCCTTAGAGGCCAGCAGGCGTCGCATGGCCTTCAGGGGGATGTTGGCGGCTTTGGGGGTGATGCCCAGTAAATGGCACGGGGGGGGGGGGGGCAAATGCTGACCGTCTCGAAGGCGCCCACCACCGCTGTCCTGCGGAAAGCGGGTCCCACAGCTCGGAAGCCACGTTCCCCATTACTGAACCGAACCGCAAAAATCTGGAGGAATGAAACGCGGAATAAAAATGGATCTTCTGGATCTTCGTGTTCTACGTACCGCTGCGTTTTTCTGCCGCAAATTTACACATCTGTACCCCTCCTTAGTAAAAGGAAACTTTTAAGATTATGAAACCAAGAGCACAGAAGGAAGATGTCAGCAGGAGGCGACTCCAGTCTCCTTGACAAGTATGTTTAATGAATCTGATTCCACGAGTGTGTTGCTCTGAATTTGACCGGTCGCTCGTCCCACCGGCGACGTATCCGGGGTCGGCGTAGAGGAGGATGGACAAGATGCGAGGGTGTTTGGAGTAGCGGAGTCGAGCAGGGATCTCCTCCTTCTTGTAGACGTGCAGGTGGGGGTGGGCTCCTTTCAGCGCCCCGTACACCTTGTCCAGCATCCCCTCCTTCGGCAGCGACATGCCGGCGGGGCCGTAGTCGACCAAGTGGAACTGAATATCTTGGAAGGAAAATCCAGGGATCTTGGACAGGGTGATCTCGTTGCCCGGGCCGCCCCTCGACACCGTGCTCATGCCGTGGTCAGCGGTCACGATGATGTTGAGGTGGTCTGCGAGCCTGGGAAGTGCAGAGAACCGGCCTTCCGGCCCTGCGGAGAGGCGGGAGACGGGGGTGAGATTCCGCGTTCCGCGCGTCACGTCTCCCGACGGCCCCTTACCTGCCGTACCTGTCTCCGCTCCGTGATCCAGATGGGCAGGGTGCCGTTGCCCCACCACTCGTTGACAAACTGAGTCATGTAATACGGCTTCTTCTCCTGCGTGCTTGTGTTGAACCACATGTTGTGGACGCCGTGGTTCTCAATGTACTTCCCTAACAAAAAGAGAATCACAGTTTTCCGTTTAAACAGGGAGGGAAAAGGCATTCAGGGGGTTATTCTGGAGAGGAAGGAGGGCGGGGCCCCCTGGGAGACGGACGCTAGAAGCGGGAAGAGACGGGCAACGTGTGAGGGACAGAACCCGTGTGAAGACCAGTTGAGATCTTGTCTTTGAGAAGGAAAAGGGACACTTTGTCCCACTTTGTCCGTCTTCCCTGTTACTGTTGTCTGGGCAAAATTCTGCACTGGTCAGAGATTTATGAGGGAACCGGTTATCTTATCAAGAAGAATCTATAAAACTAGATAGTGCAACACATCTGAAGGGAGAGATTATACATGTATGTAAGTTGCCAACAGTTACGGGGAAAGGGGAGGCGTCTCAGATTTCTGCTGACAACATTAGTATGAAAAGCATTTCTTCTGATCCCCAGAAATAAATCTCACCTCCCCATGTGACAGATGCAGTGTGAGTTTCCTTAAGCTAGATGATGCTCCAGCTTGGTTCTTCAAACATGAGACCTGGAGATGGGAGACGATATTCATCTTCTTTGTTGACCGTAACTAGTCGCACACAAACTGACATGACGTTCAGTCAGTGTTTAGTCTGTCACGTTCCCTGCTGCACGTGTGGCTCATTCCTCAGCATCTCACCTGCTTTACCTGCAGCCTGTCTGCCGGACGACATGGTGCTTCGGCTCAGTCGGTTTCCCGCACCGGCCGGGTCGAGAAGCTCATAAGGTGAATAATAATGACGCACCGTAGATCAGCAATCTGTGTCACCCTCGCGGTGTGTAAGTTTTGTTGGTGCTGTGGATCAGGTTCAGTGGAAAGGAGTTATAATTATATATATCTATATATCTCAAACCTTATTGCCTTTAGTACACGTCACGTCATGCGTGCAGTTCCCACCTCCTCAGATCCCCCACTACTCCCCACCGACACCTTCTCGCCGTTGTGTTGTAGCACACAAACCATAAAACGCTCACATTTGGAGCGTAGAGCAAAACTAAATCATGTTTCACCAAACTGCACAACCCTTTAGCATTTTGAGGCTGAACCGCCCTGTTTGTGGTCCTACAAGCTCAGTCCGCTCTGCCGGCGTGACGTCACTACGCCCTGTGTGAGGCAAGCGTGTGCGTATTTCCAAGCCTTGTTTCAAACACCAACGGAGGCCTTTTGATGGACCTGAGCAGGGCAGCATCTTCACTTTGGGTGAGAGTTATTTGGGCGCCAAGTGTCAGGTGTGGCTTGAAAAACAAAGCTGTGCATCAAGAACAAGCAAACAAGCAAAAGCACAGACAGGCACACAGTTACGGAGATATAGAGATATATATTATATACACACACAATTTGTAAACAGTAACCTGCTTCTTTAAAATCCCATGGCTGCTTGACACCAGACCATTTGGAACTAAATGAAATATTTAATGAACAAATGGTAAGTAATTCAGCAAAAGCGACTTTCATTCTATTATTATGTCCTCCGATTTTCTTGAATTCCTGCACTCAGCGTTGTCAATAGCAGTCACTGCGTCACGATGTCACAACTGAGGCAAAGCTGGTCTCGATCAGCTCAGAATGTGGCAGCGTTTTGTGCCGGAGACGGGCGATGTGTTTCGGAGCAGATGGTTCCGGATGGACACCAGCAAACGGGTTAAGGAGAGCGTGGTCTTCACAGCGGATGATGTTTCCTACAGACCACTCATCTCAGTCGGCCAGTTGACGCTTGTCTCCACCGTGACGTCAGAGGGCTGTTTGTTTGTTGCTGTCCTCCTCCTCCGGAACAGCCGCGGGTCCTCCAGGGCTGAAACGGCACCGTAAGCACATCGTATCCTCCAAAATCAGAATGAAGGACCTTCATCCTTCCACATTATTGCTCCTGCTGCTGCAGTTTTGTTCGGCGGTGACGCGTTTGGTGTTATTTGATAATTATCTAGTAAATTGTGTGTTAATACGGCTCTTAGGCCGTCTGCTTGTTTTGAGCCAAACGTTCGTACAGCTGGAGAAGGGAAACGTCAGTTTAGAAAGAATATCTCGTTCGGTAAGTCGGTGCCGCGTTTTTCTTCTAGGCCCCATCGTTCACTGCATTCGTCCAAATATGAAACGGCAAAACTTTTTTTTTACCCCCCGCCTATATGTGCCACGTTTTCCCCCGTTTTTGCGCTCGCAGCAGCAAAGCCACAGAAGCGCAGGATTGGAGACAGGTGGGATCTACCTGGAAGTTCCTTTGCGTCCTCTGCACACCCTGTGGCCTGTGACGGCGAGGAAGACCAGGACAAGCCACCCGGTGACGGCTGCCAGGCCGGTGAAGGCTCTGAACAGGAGGTTGTTTGCTGAGTCTGGAAAGAAAGGACACCCTTTTCTGAACCTCCACACAGCTGGGTAAAATAAACAAGAGGGATTTTCGGTGACCTGGCAGACACGCCGGCGAAGGCCAACGCGATGGTTCCTCTCTAGGTGAGCAAGTCCTCCCTCTGCTTTCCAGATGAGACCGAAACCAACATTAATCTCATAAACGCAGCTTTGATGAGGTTCGGTGCCAGACGTGGAAACAACTGGCAACGTTTACACCCACATGTGTTCGTTCGGCAGCCAGTTTCTCCCGGCGAGACTCTCCTGTCCTCCGAGGTAAAAGTACAACGAGGACGAATGGAGATAAAAAAGTGCCTCTGAAGCAGCGACGAAACAACAAAACCCTGCGAATATTTCTTTTTTAAATCTCATGCTTGTTTAACAAACAGAGAGAGAAAACGGATAAATGTTTTATGATTCGAAGGCAGATAGAAGAGTTTTTTTGCGGGTTTTCGGTCTCGTACAGCTGAGCTTTTTCCACGTTCCACCTCCCTGGTCGTGTGTTTTACGACACCGCGCGCTTGTTTTAATCTGTTCGTCTACAGGGAAAATCGTGACTCCGCGATGAGGTTAGACGTTTCCTTCGGTTGTTTTTCGTCACGCGCTCCGGGTCTCAGCGAATCGCAGCAGTTCTCTCCGGACCGGCGGAACAAGAACCCCGCGACGCCCAGCCTGAGCTGCGGGAGCCGAGGAGAAGCGACCCGCCGCCCAGGTGGAACAACGCGCGTTTTACCTGCACAAGTTTGATCTCACCGTTTTGGGGAGCCGAGTCGCCGGCGGCCAGCAGGTGTCGCGTCGCGTTCAGGGAGCCGTCGTGGACCTCGGGTGTGATGCCCAGCAGGTGGCACATGAGGGGGTAAACGTTCACGGTCTCGAAAGGTCCCACCACCAGGTTCTTGCGGAAGTCAGGCCCGACGGCTCTGAAGAAAGGCTTCATGTCCATCTCCGTGTTGTCGAACCCGTGCTCGCCTTTGTTGAACTGGACCGGAATCCGCTGCGGAAATGCACATGTTTGGGTGGGAAGACGGTTTAGTGTCTGTGACGACAGCCGGGCCGCTGTTACCCGCTTTCATCTGACTGGGTGTCGTGGACCGGGAACAGCGATGTTATAACTGACGGTGCGGCTTCTGCTCGTGCCGCCATACCTCAGTCCGCCAGTAGAGGGCGACCTCACACCACAGGAAGAAACGCGGTGACCGGGGGAGGGGGGGGGGGTCACCCTGCAAATCCCACATACGTATTCTCCTCAAACGCTGGCGTTCGATTACTCAGAACACTTTGTTTCGAGGCCCTTTATCCAAATTTAAATTTGGTTAAACGTACAGCCCGACCATCTTGTTCGAGGTACCGCAACCCGAACGGGCCTCCCTGGGGTTTATACTTCTTTGCCGCCTCGCCATCAGGAGGTCTGTGACTAACGCCGAATTCGGTCGGCTTGCATATATACATAAAAAATCCCGACGGTGTTCACTGTGCCGAATGCGAACTACAGCGTATCGTTTTTCTAAAAGCGCTTGCGGAATGCAGCGGACCCCGGCGGTGATGCCGCCGCCTCGCCTACAAATTTGCATGCGTGCGTCCATCACGTTACACCGCGGCACTAGTTTTGCTTTGCGAATACAATCGCGGTGAATTTTGTTTGCATCTGTGCTCTGAGTTCTGTGCTTAGTGCTCCTCCGCCCACGTATTTCCAGGGGCAACGCGTGAGGCGGTCAGACGCTTTAGTTGCCGAACTGCTGCTCGGACTTAAACAGCTGCGTTTGTTCGGATTTATGCAGGATGAAAGGACTGAGAGACGCTTCATCCCGCCATCCAGAGTCCGACGGCCGCGTGTTTATTTGCTCGGGCCTTTGTTCGGTCGAGCGCAGGCCTTTAAATGCTAGTCTTACAACTGTCTTACTGATGTTGCGGCATAATCCTCGCACAGGTCCGGATGAGCCTCTCGCAGATACCGTCACGAAAGGGGCCGTAATCACACCGCTGAGGTGCCGTCATGTGATCTAGAGCCCTTATTGCAGGAGTGACCGTGACGCAGCATCACTGCGATGCAAAAACAATCGGACGATGAGGCCGATCTGAGAGCCGACGTTAGATTCTTTGATGAGAGCGGGGGTCTCCTGACGCCGCCAGCCAAACCCTGGCGATGCTCGCGGTGTATTAGGACGAAGGTTCTTTTTCTTCCAGCAAGGATTAAAATTTAATTCGCTTGTGGTCCGAAAGAGTCTGTGAGCTTTGTCACCAACCGCTTAATGCACTCAGAGTCGTTCTTGCTGCTTTTATTTAGTCGCCTTTGCGTGAAAAGCAATCGATCGTAAAACGTTTCCACGAACGCCGGCCCGCTGTTGGAGACGTGCTTTAAACGGCCGTGAGTCCGCTAAGCTCTCGACCGGTAGATCTCGAACCTGCGTTCTCAAATGCGGATGAAGAATAAATGAAGCGTAAACGTTTCAACCGTCGCGTGTGGCTCTTGTCAAAGGCCCGCAGTTCGATCAAGTTGAGAGCTGGAGCCGTTTGACGGACTCACCCCGTTGACGACGTATCCGGGGTCGGCGTAGAGGAGGACGGGCAAGATGCGAGGGTGTTTGGAGTAGCGGAGTCGAGCAGGGATCTCCTCCTTCTTGTAGACGTGCAGGTGGGGGTGGGCTCCTTTCAGCGCCCCGTACACCTTGTCCAGCATCCCCTCCTTCGGCAGCAACATGCCGGCGGGGCCGTAGTCGACCAAGTGGAACTGAATATCTTGGAAGGAAAATCCAGGGATCTTGGACAGGGTGATCTCGTTGACCGGGCCGCCCCTCGACACCGTGCTCATGCCGTGGTCAGCGGTCACGATGATGTTGAGGTGGTCTGCGAGTCTGTGCGCCTGGGCTGCTCTGCGGATGTAGCCCACCGTGCGGTCCACCTGCTTCACCATCTCCCTGCGCTCCGGCGAGTCGGGTCCGTATTTGTGTCCCGTGCTGTCGGGTTCCCCAAAATACAAGGACACAAAATCCAGGTCCTGCTCGCCGAACCAAGAGCCCATGACCTTGTCCACGTTCTCCTGCCACGCGGTCTCGTTCGAGTAATCGTAAAAACGCGGTTCCACTTCTGCCACTTGCACCTTGTGACCCTGGTACGCGGAAGCCGTGCCGGGGAAGTGCAGAGAACCGGCCTTCAGGCCCTGCGGAGAGGCGGGAGACGGGGGTGAGATTCCGCGTTCCGCGCGTCACGTCTCCCGACGGCCCCTTACCTGCCGTACCTGTCTCTGCGCTGTGATCCAGATGGGCAGGGTGCCGTTGTCCCACCACTCGTTGACAAACTGGGTCATGTAATACGGCTTCTTCTCCTGCGTGCTTGTGTTGAACCACATGTTGTGGATCACGCCGTGGTTCTCAATGTACTTCCCTACAACGAAGAACCGTCGACATTGTGAGGCGGTGGGAGGCGGAACGACGACCAGCTGCTGGCCGTCAGGGAAAAATCAAGGCGGAGATATAGAGCAACTGGTCTGAACTAGAAGGGGGAGAAATTAGTCTGAAGTTTTGCCAGCAATTTATCCTTTATGTTTTTGATGAAGCGGCTTCTGCTTTGAAGGGGACCCCCTGACTGTGCAGTTTTTCGGCGACAAACACATCTGCTTGCTAAAAAAAAACTGTTTTTGTGAGACCAAGAGTCTGGAACCTCCACCACATCCATCTGACCGTCAGAAACACCAAGTGGACAGAGTGTATCGGAAGTGCAGACAGTGCATTAACATGTCGGAAAGCACTTGTACGCACTAGATTTGTTCTTATTTAGTGATACCGAAAGCAGTTTTAGTGCAGAAGTGCAAAATTTGAAACAAAAAAAATTCAGCTTCTGTATATTTTGTTTCCACTTTCATTCGGGAAACTGTTAACTTATTTCATATTTAACTCCTTTTCTCCTGCATACTAACATCCCTTGTATCTGATACACTTTGCTTTTTTGCAGCGCCTTCTTTTTTTTACCTCCGTGCTTCCGAGGCCAGAAAAGGCTCAGGAACGTCTGGCTCTGAAGTAACAAAATACCTTTTCCCAGCCATACTGGGTATTAAATGCACTGCATGCTGTATTAACTCGGAGGGTTTTTCAGCTGTTCAGATACCTGTCAGCAAGGTGAAGTGCGTCGGGCTGGTGATGGTGAGGAACGGTGGGGTGACGTAGGTGGCCTTCACGCCGTCCTGTGCCATGGCGTCCAGGTTTGGGGTGTCCACGTCCCGGTCGTAGTCCCAGCGGAATCCGTCGAAGGAGACCAGCAGTAGTTTGTTCCGGGTCTTTGCGTGGGAGCCGCTCAGCGGGGCCCCCTGGGAGACGGACGCTAGAAGCAGGAAGAGACAGGCGGTGAACAGCATGATGGGGTGGCGTGTAAAGGGACAATAACTGTGTCAACAGCGCCGGTCGAGAGCACGTCTCTGCGACGCCGAAGGGCACGAGATCCCTCTTTCCCCGTCAGATGCCGCCGCTGCTGTTGACTGAGCAAGGTTTTGCGGCGACGAAAGGTTTATGAGCAAACTGTCTTAGCACATCTTATCAGAGCTTATCTTGAACATTAGAGTGATTTATTACCTGATATGTTTTGATCAGTGAACCCTGTCAGTAAATCATTTCGACCCACTAATGTGTGCAAGACCTTAAAGTACAAGGTCTTCGACAAGTTTCCCTTCCGGGTCCCACCTCAGGACACAGAGTTTAAGCCAAACAGTTCAAACCCGGCATCTGCGTTCTTAAATGTGTTCCAGTGTTTCCTGGTTGTTCTCTCCCAGTTACGGACACGTGGGGGTAAATCGCACGTGCGGAAGGTGCCGGGCGTGTCGGCCGGGAAGTGGACGGCGGAATGGAAGCTGTATTCGAAACAGAGGGCGGTGCGGAGCGGATGGCGGGATAGAGGGGGGAGCCGAGCGAGTGGGACGGCGGGCGAAGGACCCGGGTTGTGCTGAATAAACAGCTTCTTTTAAACGTGGGAGACGATATGTATGTGAGCACCGCAGGCCCCCGGGGTTCATACAACAGGGGTTTATGCCCCATCCCCACTTTGGAGGTGTTCTGCTGTCTCCATCTGTCCGCGACACGTTCAAACCGAACCGCTCGAAGCGCACGTTAAATACCAGTAGCGCCGCCGCCGATATCCAGTCTTTGGTTTCACGCAGACAAACGAAACCGCAAAACTAATCGTTTTCACGTCCTTCTGCGACGCTTTGTACAAAAGTCTTTTTCTAATTGTGGCAGCAACACCGAGTCGCAGAGAAATAACAGTCGCACGGACTGCGGCGAGAGCAGAAGCGAACGGCGTCGGACAAGGACGGGCGTAATTCGCGTGAGGCCGACGCCCGGATGCCGCGGAGAAGTGGTATTGAGCGGCCGCGTCTTTCTGTGCCCGTCGAGGGAATATCGTGGCTAAGCAATTTGGGATCGAAAGCCTTGTGACCAAAGTCAAGCAAACCTGTTTAAATGTGACAGCTGGAAAGCTGAGTTTGGAGGACTGTTTGGTTTCAGAAGACGACGGCGGGTGCGAGAAAGAAGCGAGCTGCAGTGGCCACGGCCCCTCGGAGCCTCGCGTGGAGTCGTCCGTCAAATTCCGTGACAGCTCACCCTCACACGTACTTACATGTTTTTTTTTCTCTTGCCCTTGAAATAAGTTCAAGGAAAACATCTAATCTTAAGAGAGATAAGATATAAATTCCCCACGACTCCTTCTGCTCATCCATATGCATCAACTTTAACTTTCACCAAATTTGACGGCAACCTTTAATCACCAGTCGATCCGCCGCGGAGTTCGGTCCGTATCGGAGATGGCAGAGGCTTCGCATCCTGCCAATGAAAAGGGAAGATCGATAGGTAAAGTGTACCCGTGAGGCTGGTAAACTCCGGGCCTTCGGAAAGCCTCACGTGCGACGTGCCGGGATCAGGACACCAGGTCCGAGCTTCTCCCGCAGCTCCGGCGTGGAAAGGCCGGCGGCCGGGCGGGCGGGCGGGCGTCTGCTGAGCGAGCGAGCGGCCGAACGAGGCGCCGCCCTGCAGGCCTTCCTCGTCGCGCGTCGCTTTCCTGGGGCTGGGGGAATTACTACATCTGCAAGCTGCGGCCGATTCTAACAGACGTAATCCGAGAACTGACGCGGCGTCGTCCCTTAGTCGTCACCGTCGTCACCTCGGCCCCGGCACCGTGGCGACGGGCTGTAATGCCGCGTAAATATAATCGTACCTGTCTGGAATAGTTTGAGCGCACAGGTGAGTCGTGTGGAACCGTTCAGTGATATCATTCGAAGTCATTGATCTGGTGCATTTAAATTGCTCCTCGCGTTGCCATGGCGTTCTGAGGTTCACAGGCAAGGCAACCGGAGGCGGCGACCTCCTGACCTGGGCCGGGGAGACGGCCCTGCGACGGGAACGAGAGCTCCAGAGCCGGCCGAGGCTGCAGGTAACAGGGTCTTCTCCGGAAATATCCGCGCGGTGGAAGACGACGGGGGGGGGATATCGGCCGAAAACGCCCCCTCGGTAAAAACACACAACACAGAGAAAGAAAGAGAAAGGAACACGAGCGAAGCTCCTCGCTCTGAAGCCATTTGGAGCCACTGGAAAGCCAGTGATGCTCGGTGGACTTCTACTGTTTGTTTTAAGCTTCAGACTGGAGGTGGAAGTGCTGCCTGGCGGGTTTCCGTCCTTCTGAGGAGGACGGTGTAGACGTCCCGGCCGGCCAGGGTGTCGGAGGGGGTTTGGGGAACCGTGTCCTTCGGTGCTCATTGTTTTTCCTACGTTTTTAAGAGAGCAAAGCAATCATACCGGGTTAAATAGCTGTACCATTAAATCCATTTACCTATTATTTACTGTCAAAAACCTATTAAGATCCCGCATTGTTTCGAAACACGAAAGCTGGAAGTAGGTATTACTCGGTACTTTTTCTAGGTATCAGCGAAGGTTTTGTTTATTTCACATACACTGTAGTGAGAAAAAACACAAAACTGTTGCTTGACATGTTTTAAAATAAATTATACTGTAACTACTGTTAATTGCTAAATATATCATTGTGCCCACAAGATAGAACGTTCAGGTTTTCTTCAGTTCCTGATCCTATAAAACATTGAGATGAAACATCTAAAACAGTCGGTGGGAATCGCTTATGGAGTGAAAAGTGATGTAACCTGAATGTACGGGTGTGTGTGTGTGTGTGTGTGTATACGTGCGCACGGCAGGGCGCGGTGCAGCAACGCGTGGCGGGGAAAGGCTCCGAGAACGCGGCCCCCTCCGCCGGCTGCGCCGGACCCCTGTACACTGACAGTGATTTATGTGTAATTTAAAAAGTCGTTCTTTTCAAAGGAGCCGGCTGCTGGCGGCCCAGCCAAGCGCAACCCATCCCAAGGCAGGTTAAGAAAAAAGCTCATTTACATTTTCTTCACAGATCGAGGCGATCTGATCTGCATCAGAGTGGCCGCATCCTCCTGCCGATGTGCTGCCCGCGCTCCTCCCGCACCCCCACGCCGCTCCTCTGCCGTTTTTCCGCACAACAGGAGGAGGTACGGGGTGGAATGAAGATCTGAGCACCCGAGCATGTGTGGGGAAGGGAGGTTGTGAGAGGACACGTTAAAAAATGCCGCGGCCTGAAACTGTACATAAAACATGTAACACACAACGGCACTGATTTGAGGGGGGGGGGGGGGGGG